>RXOD01004639.1:0-19634 GCA_005223375.1 Amoebophrya sp. AT5.2
TAATCGTCCCATTTCCTTGATAACTGCCAGTAGTTCCTGAGGATAGATTTTTTTAGATTGCCAGAGCGGGAGCGAGACTATCTCTATGACTGTCACTCCCTGCTCTTTTGCTATACTTGTATGCTCATCATTGAGCGTGATCATTCCGTCGTGCATTAATTAGCGGGAGAATGTTGATGTCGTGCGCAGCAAGGTACCACGGGGAAAATGCTGACACAATAGATACATCACACAAAACATAGACAAGCACATCCTTGATTAGAGCGGTTCTTGCAGTGGCCGGTGCCCCAGTGGTATAATCAAATTTATGTTTTTGTCCTTAGTTGTTGATGTTTTTCTTCGAATATAGAATCCAGCATTTGAGGTACTGCTACGGCAGCACTTACCGACCGAATCGTGGGCCGCATCACGTGCGAGGTAGGAGTAGCCTAGGAGTAGATTTTTAGTCGCGAATATAATCAGTATAGCGTGTCCATGTGAATGTCATGATCTTATCTATGTCTCGTCCTTGTAGTGCCCTTCGAATTCGATCATCACGATGATATCTCAAAAATATATAGTGGCGTGGTTCAACTTCAAGATCAAGAAGTTTATTTCTCATATACTTCTTTGCTGAGCTTGCTCTCTGTGAAGCCGACGTGTGTGAATACCGGAAAATTAAACTCAACCCTATTGCGCGTTTGAAACAGTTAGCAGGTTGGTCTTCTGCTTCTCCGTGTCGTCCTCTTTCTTTCCAATTTAGAATTACTAGATTTTTACCAGTACTTGTACTGCCAGACTCGCGGCACTCTCAGTCGCTAAACCACGTAGCCCCCGCAATCCCAATCTCAATCCCAAGAACTATCGTCGAGAGTGAGTCATTTGTTTCGTATTGAAAAAGTAAGGCCCCGCATGAACATGATCTGTCTATCACTTTCGCAGCAGCATCGGCACCATGAGGGTCATGGTTAAGTTTAGAACCAACATGAGCACCACGCGCCAGAGGAGAGCGTAGGTGATCGGCTGGCCAAAGAGTCGGATGCACATGCACTGCTGCTGCATCTGTAGGTTCAGCATCAGCGCCTGCCCGTCGTTGAACAGGTACACGCTCAGTTTCGCGATGCTGTCCAGACACGTGGTCTGCACGCGCTCGATCAAAAAATCCTCGTAAATGGACGCCATCTCCTTCAACCACAGAAGATCGATAAACAGAATCAGATTGAACCGAATCAGAAACGCGTAAAAGGGAGCCGCGGCACCACCTCCGGTGTCGGTGGAGGATTCCTGCGTCGGAGCGGGGCTGGTGGTGGTGGGAGCGCCCGTCGTAAACGCGGCTGATGGCGCTGTGGTCTGCTCCTGTTGCGTCAGAGCCGGTGCGACGGTAGTAGCAACAGAGACAGAAGCTGTTGTATCTTCGTCGTCTATGCCAACGTACTGAAACATGATGAAGATCAGCGCCGAGCAAATGATGTAGCACGTCAACCCGAACTGCACGATATTGTAGTCCGTCTCAAATGTCCGAAATTTGGACACCACAAGGATGATCTTTTCCTGGATTTGCACGTACACCTCATACGTAATCGCGATCGCCTCCGTCTGCTCGGATTGCTGCGCGGCCGCAGCTGCAGCCGCGTGAGTCTGGTCTAGTTCGTCGAACAACGGTGGCTGCTGCTGACTGTACACATGATCCAAAAGAGGTGTCTGCGGCTGCACTTGCATGGGGATGATCGCGTGGCGCTCGTGGTTTTGAGCCGCGAGTGCGTGTTGAGTATTCTGCTCAACATGTTGCCCGGGGACGGAGGGCGTAAGTTGTACATATGGATGCAGCATCTCCATCTGTGCCTGATGCTGCACAAGGATCGACGTCGGCGCTGGACTTTCTGTTTCGTCAAGCTCACCAGCAACGGCTCCGCTTGTCGCAGATGCGTCCCCAGCCTCCGTCGCCTTCTTCCCGCCTGCAACTCCTATTCGAGCGTCATCCTGATTGGAGGGCGAGTGCGCATCTTCCACCTCTTCGTCTTCGTCCTCATCCATCGACTCCGACAATTCCGATTCGGATTCGTCGGTAGCATCTTCAGTGTCCTCGGCGGCCCCCTTCCCCCTAAGCTCTTCCCTTGTTTTCAGAGAATCGGACGACCGCCGCCCGATCAAAGGCGCGAGATTTTTCTGTCCGCGGTCATGACCGACCTGCTCCAGGAGAGTTGGATGCAAGCCCAGAGGACTGAAGCAGTTCTCGCTTCCTTCGGAGGAGCTGCGTACACCGCTACTGTTGCGCTCCATAACGGGAGGGAGCGACGGGATGGGTCGGTTGTGGCGGTGCTGATTGGAATTGTAGCTGCTCAGCATGTTGGGGTGAAATGTTTGCGGCGATGTCACCCGATCTTGTTTCTCGGGCGCTGCGTTTGCGGTCGTGGGGTTGGCAACATAGACCACAGAACTGTTCTTTATCGGGGTGCCGTATTCTTGCACTTGAGCTTCTGATTTGCTCTCCTGAGGAGTAAAAACAAATGCGGAAATGTTTCCGACGTCGCGAAGATTGCAGACCGGACCACCTTGCGGATAATTCACGCTCGACGCACAACTCGATAACGAAGCGCCGTCAGCGGATATCCTCGTGAGATTCAGCCTTTGCCCCGTCACCTCATCGTAGAGCTGCTCGGTTTGAGCCGTTGTTTCTCCCGCCAACGATTCCGCTGCTGTTCCACCGGTCGCGCTGGAGTTTTGGCGTTCGACGTCGGTAGAGGTGGCATGATCGCAGGACGCAGCCGCAGCGCCTCCACCCGCATTTGCGTTTGAAGCGCAGGTAGCCCCTGTCTGCTGCCGCGCGATAATATCGTCTGTGCTCAGTCGCTCGAAGGCTGGCACGTCTTCCGTCGCTTGGCGTGGCGGAACACCTGCTGCGAAAAATGCCTCGTGGGCGATGTTCACCTCGACTTTTTGTTTGATGTTCTTCATCTTCAAGTCCTCCTCCGTAGACGTCGAACAGGCGCCCAGCGCAGAGTTGCGTCGGCTGAGTTCTTTCGCCTTTCTTTTCTGCGGAGCGTCGGCCGGTGCTGAATCGTGATTCGCTTTCACTTTGCGCTCGTGGTCGTTTTGCTCCTTGCATTCGTCGCCTCGATTCAACGCGGGCGGATTGAGTTTCGTCGGGCGCTCGCATTCAAGCGTGCTCCCGCGGCGACGTTGTCTTCGCTTGACAGCTTTTGCGTCTGTAGTTCGACTTTCACTTATTTCGTCCAATACCTCTTCGCCTTGGAGGCCTTCCTTCCGAGAGCCAAATTTCATCAGCTCATCTCTCGTCGGCGGCGGTTCCCTCCTACTCTCCGCGCGAGGCATTGTCACTGCCAATGCCATTGGTGCCGGCGGCTCGGTGCTGGGGCGTTTTTCCTCTCGAAAAAAACCTGGCCCACCAGCTGCTGCCGCCCCCGACCCCTGATTTCCTGAGCCCCGGCGAACGAACTGCGGTCCTTGCACTTGCTGCGCCGGCTGGGGCTGGTGCTGTTGCCGCTGGTGCTGTTGCGCTAGATGATACTGCTGCTGGTGCTGCGCCGCGCCGCCTCCTTGAAACAGGACACTCTGTCGCCGCCGCAAAAGGATGCGCGTGCGCTCCTCCAGCGCGTTCGCACGTGAAATATCCGCTCGGCTGCTTTTGCGAGGCTGCGTATTGGTAACCTCAGCCGGAGACGCCACTGGAAGCGGCGGAGGCCAGCCTGTGCCACCCAGGTGTCCTGGCGGGTGTCTGCTGAGTCCTCCCGAAGGTGCTGCTTGATGAGAAAAAAGCTCCAAGTCCGACCGTTCTTCAGAAAATAAACCAGCAGCAGCACGATTTTGCAGTGTGAAGCTTTGTCTTCTTTGAGAAAGAGCTGCGGAGGACCGAAGCCCCGATGACGCGCGGCGCGCCGCCTCTGAATCGTGAACCTGAACGCTGCTGCTGCTGCCTTCTCTTGATGCCCTACTTCCGGAAATGCCGGGCGCAGCCACCATATCCGGCGGAAGTACAGTAAGAGGTTGCGGAGCCACAGGCGTCCCGATGTCCATGATGCTTCCGCGCCTTGAGCGCGCGGCTGTGGAAAGGATGTCCCTGGCAGGACCCGATGGCGCAGGCGTCCCGATGTCCATGATGCTTCCGCGCCTTGAGCGCGCAGCTGTGGAAAGGATGTCCCTGGCAGGACCCGACGGCGCCGCTTGCGCTTGCCATGCGCCGGCGAAGCTCTGTCGTCTTGTCAGCATTGCAGAAGGAAGTGCCGCGACCGGCGAAACTGCACCCGTAGCAGCGAACGACAGTGGTGGTGCCACCGAACTGCTGACCGCAAATGGTGCCGCTCCCACTTCTCCACCGCTTCCGAGAAATTGCTGCGACGGACACGCAGGCGGGTATTCCATCACAGAGTGCTGCGCTCCCCGCCACTCAGTCGTCGGTACTAGAGATACAGCACCTGGATTTGCTGCCTGATAGTAGGTTCCGGGATTGTTCGACGACACGACGCTGGCACCAGTCGCACCCATGAAACCACCACTCATCATTGGATGCGCAGCTGGAGCCATCGCAGCGGCAGCTTGGGACACGTTCGCCATTGCAGCTCCTGGCGGTGCGGCCGTTGGCGGCCACCATCCAATAGGGATGCTGCTCTGCGCCTGTTGCAGATTTCGAACAGGTCCCGGGCCATATCCACCGCCGGCGCCGACGTCTGACGTCGCCACCAGCTGTGCCAGCAACCGCAGCTGACCCAGCTGCTCCAGGATCCGCTCCCGTAAAAGCCAGCTGAAGATCAGCGCCAGAAAAAATGCATTCGCAACTAGCGCAACGTAAAGCGACGCGGGCAGCGCAACGAAGATCACGTACAGAACTTGGAACCAAACCGGAATCTGCGAGATTGCTCTGATGTTCGGCTTCTGTGCAGCTCTTCCTAGTCCTGCTTCTGCTTCTGCGCCTTCTCCGACTCCGCCGGCATTCGTTCCACCCCCAGCCCAAGAACTCGGGTCCACTTCCTTCAACCACGACGTTTGGTAAAAAACCCCCAAAACGAAAAACAGGGTCTGGCATGTCAAGAAGACCAAAGACCACCGATTGATCGGCTGAATGATCAGGGTTCGAAACGAGTAGCTGATCCCCGTCATGGCCTCGTCGGCTCCACCATCCAGAAACCTCCCAGACACGATGTCCAGGTAACAACGGCGATACGCCGTGCTGAGAAAATCCTGAAATTTGTCGCCGAGATTCGCCGCCCTTTCCTGCACACTGGAGGCGACGGTCGACGCGCGACTGCGGTTCGACACGGAGGAATGCATCGACGAGCGACTGCTGCGCATCGAGAACTGCCGCGAGTTGTTGTTCGACGCCTCCGGCTGCTCTTGTCCGCCTTTTCCGTCTTCGCCAGATGACGCGCCACCAGCCGTTCCGCGAAAGAAGAAACTGAACGATGATGTCCAGCTCGCAATGCGATTCAGCGTCGAGGAGGTGTGGCTGCGCCCGTGTAACTGTAACTTGGAAGAGGCACAACTGGATGACGGCTCGGGCTCGTGCTGCCCCCTCCACGACAACAGGCTGAGGCTCGGCCCCCTGAATAGACTCTGAGAGCTACGCCAGCTGCCAAAGTTGGGGGTTCCGGGGGAGCCTGCGGCTGCCGCTCCTGCGTTGCGGAACATATTACTGGAGCTTTTATCTTCATCGCGACCGTCAGGCTCGGGCGCCTCGACATCGGCAAGCGCCGTTTTTCCCCCGACACAGGTACTGTCGTCTTGCTCTTGCGCACCCGTCTCGTCTCTGGATTTGCCAGCAGCGAAACATCCGCTCCCATCTTCCATTTGCTCGCTTTCCATTTCTTTAATTTGGTGACGCTGTTGCTGTTGCTCCTGTGCCTGAGCCTGTCTGTCTGTTCCTATTACAGGGAACGGCCGTCGGGTAAGAACGGCGTCCACTAGCTGCAGTCCATTCTCTTTCCCACTAGCTGCAGCAGCTGCAGCGCCCCCTCCATCATCGATTGCGGCCAGCACAGCACACGTCGGAGCGGTCACATCGCTCTTTCCAGACGCATCTATGCAACTTCTGGCTCTACTGGTCGCGCGGCTCGGGGTGAAGCCCTGTTGTTCTGAGATTTCCGTTGGGGCTGGCGCGTATACTGGGGATACAGTAGAGGACGCAAAACTGAGCGGAGACGCGCCATCATCATGATGAGGCACCAGCCCGTCGACGAATGCGGACGATTGCGACCGCCGTTTCGTGGAGCTTCGCGCATACGCCCGCATTCTGCCCTCTTGGACGCGAGACTTGATGTGGGGATGAGCAGGAAAGACTTGATACTGGCCTGTTGGCGAGTGTGGCTGCTGGTGCGACGAGACAGCCGAACGGGTAGCGGAGCCGGAGGAAGCCGTGCTAGATGCAGAAGGCTGTGACGCGCAGGACGTGGTTAGATTTAGCGAATTCGCTGCGGCAGCCGCAAATACGAGTGGCTGGCGTGGTACAGGGCCAGTGTTGACGACGACAGCACAGCCTGGAACGGCTGAAGTGAGGATTGGGAATGGTGGGACGGCGGACCGCAACTGCAACACCGAACCACCTCCTGTTGCAAGACCGGAATTTACAACCACCAGCGGCGCTGCTGGCACAACTGGCGCCGCTCCTGGAACGATGTCTATCAAGGGTCCGGGTTGCACAGGTAGTGTAACGGCAGCTGCAGGCGATGGAACAACCACCGCATCAGCAAGTCCACTTGCTGGCATCACCAATGGCATTCCGAGCCCACCACCCGCTCCGGTCACATCTTGTTCCACCGGTGAAGACAGCTGATGATCTCCGACGAGGCTGTTTGGGCTTGTTCGCTGCTGCACTGGTGAAAAGCCTCCTGCTCCGTGTCCGTGGGACGACGCAGTATTGTTCGAGACAGTCTTGACAATACTTGGACTACTTCTCAAGTCGTTGCTTCTGTTTTTGCTTGAATTCCCGAGACTGTGCTGCAGGCTGCCGGTGGAAAGGGGGTTGTCGTCCTTCGTGTGACCAACAAGGAGGCTGCCGCTGTTCGGCATGGGACTTCCACTAGGTGGACTGGGGAAAGCAGATGGGGCTCCACCGGCCGCTTCTCCGCTGCTCCCGCGGACCGCCTGGAGCACGTACTGTTCCGTTATTTCCGCCGCCAGGAGCGTGGTTGCGGCTTCCCTGACGGAGACGGAGTTCGTCGTTGATGCAGAGTAGGCGGCGACACTGCTCGCCATGCTTTGTCCCGACGGGTGCTTTGAAGAAGGTCGCGAAAACTCGACTGGCAAATGGACTGCAGTCTGTTGTTGAGCTTGTTGAGGCAGCCCTGTCGGCGTGATGGCGACACTTGTTGCTGCTCCTGTAACCGCCGCCCCCGCGCCGGTAGGCAGCACAAGTACTACTTGCTGATGCTCCTGCTGGTGTGCTCCTGCTATTGTTTCCGTTCTGGATCTGGGCAAAGCGACGTTACAATTCCCCGCGGACAGGTGTGTACTTGCGACAGCGCCGTCGCTGCTCGTAAGGCTCAGCGTCGAGTATAGCGTTTTCGGAGGTGAGCTACCACCGGCGGAAAAATTCATCAGCTGCTGGTGGTGCGCCTGGTCAGACGCCGGGCCATGCTGATGGGGGTTAGCTTCCGCAGCTGTACCCAGAGCCAGAGCCAGAGGCACGTGGACGGCTTGCGTCGGCGCTGGACTCGGACAACTGTCCACGCTATTCTTGGCATATGTTGTCCCGCCACCCGTAGCGGCAACCTTGAGCCCGGTCAGGCTATCAAGTGATTCGTCTCCGGCCGCGCCGGCTGCACTCGATAATCGATTCCCATTCCCGCTAACGCTATTCCTGCTATTAATGAGCTGCGACGCGTGCGCGGTATTTCCGTTTCCCCGTCCTGCTCTCCGCGCGTTTCGGTTTTCCTTTGCCGCTGCCTTGGCGTCAATAGCGCTCTTTCGCATCTCTTTGAAGGACTTCACGACGACGCCACCACTTCTGCCGCCTCCTCCTCCTCCTCCTCCTCCGGAACCGTTCTGATGGTGATGGCCCCCGGCATTCCCACCGCCAACCATCGTTCCAGCTCGGGTGAACATCTGGCTTCCACCGCCAGAGGGGCGACAGGTTCCCCCTCCCGGAAGAATGCACATGCTGCCCCCGCCGCCGCCTGCCGTCGCTCCCTGTTCTGCGAAGAAGTCGCCGTGACCCGCCGAACTGGTGCTGTCGTGCGACGCCGCAGGGTTTAAAACGTGCGGGCCGTTGTGTTGAAAGTGTTGCAAGTGCGGATTCTGTTCGGCTTCCAGTAAAGCACTCAAATTCGCCTCCTCCTCCATCATGTCACCTCCTGCACCCCCATCGAGCCCCGCGCCGCCCCCGACCGCGCAGATCTCGTCAGCCGGTATGCTTATATCACTGCACGAAAAGTCCCGAAAGTAGTCGTCGCACGCATCCACCACGAACAATGACAGACGGAGCGACACGTGGTTCGCGCGGATGATGCCCAGCACTAACGCCGCTTTTTGGATCAGCGTGAGCGCTTTTCTGAAGCTGAACGCGCGAAACTCGTGCGAGACCACGTACCAGATCAACGCGAACGCTTGCTCCACGTCCAGGGCATCATCGGTGGTTTTGATGCCTTCGTGCGCGTAGAAGTCGTTCACTTGATTGGCGAGGCGTGCCTGCTCGCCCAAAGCGAAAAGCACCCAAATCGCGAGGAGGTCGAGAAAGTAGATCAACCTCCACCCGTACGAATTCCGCTTCCCGTGAATCCAGAGAAAGGGGAACATCAACCATTTCCAGAAGGAGCAGTACTGAAGGACGATCGAATCCCGCCAGCGGGGCCGATGTTGCGGGGGAGCGGAACGAAACTGATTGCTGGCGGCGGCGGCGACGCTGATGTAAATGCTCGACGCGGCGACGGAGAGACGGTTCGCAACCAGTGTCGGGTACGCCGAGAGCGCAATGGAATGCACGGCTTGAAGAGCGCTGACGCAACAAATTCGGAGGGAGCGTTGCAGCAGAATAAGCGGCGTTGCGACGAAATGCGCGGATTTCGTGGCGCAACAAAACGGACTGCAAGAAGCGTTGGAGCACTCATCTCCTCCACCCCCCTCCTTCTGCTCGGAAGAAGTGTCGTTCATCTTCGAATTCGCCGGCCTGCCGGATTCACCTGCGGGCACGATGGACGTCGTGGCTCTAGTTCCTGGAGGTGGTCCTGCAGAGATAGCAGTGGTAGATAAGACCTCACCACGTGGCCCTTGAAGATGCTTTCCGAGCTTTTGCGAGGAGGACGGCGAAGTGCTGCTTGGAGCCCCACGTAGAAGATCCGCAAGTAGCGTCGGCGGCGGCGTGGGTACCTTCGACAGCGTGCCGCTTGAATTATTTCTCGAAGACTGTGTCGCGTGTGCGAGTGGTGTAGCCGCGGCGGCAATCTGAGCACTGGCATCCCTGCTGAGCCTTTGCGTGAGGGATGACAGCGAGGAAGACGAGGACGAGGCGCATCCTTCTTGTTCTCGCGACACACTTTTCTTGAGCTTCTTCATATTTCTTGCCACGGCCTGCGAAGATGAACCCGAGCCGCCACTTGTTTCTTCCTTCGCGCTAGCCGCACCACTCGCGTCAGCCGCGTCACCAGTAGATGATGAGACACCATTTATTTTGTTTGGCCCGAACTTATTGGCGAGAAGCGACCACATGCTCTTGCCCCCGGTCTTGGTCTTCCCCCAAGAACCCCCGCTACGCACTGAAGGTGGTGTTCTTCTGGACGGGGCATGATGATCCGCATAGTCTTCACAGTCGTCGTCGTCGTCCAGAATGTCATCCGGATTCGTGTAATTCATGATCATGCAGACGTTTTGAGCGCCACGACCCTGCGTTTTCTGGCAAAACGTGGTCGACCGCCGAAAAGCCATGGGACCTCCACCGCCGCCCCCGCCTGCAGAAGGACCAGGAACTACCGGGGCCGCGTTTACTTGCCCTTGCTGATGCGCGCCAGGAAAGCAGGAGGAGTTGTGTTGCTGCGGATGCGCAGGGGGAGGGAGCAAGAGACCGCCGGTGTTGCCTCTCGACAGAGCTCCGTGCGGTGCGTCGGAAGATGCGACAGATGCCCCACGCAGCAGCTGAACACCTGCAGAGTTTGCTCCCGCTGCACCTGGGGGTGGGTGTGGCTCTGATGGTACTACGCCGGGTATCATCATCGCGCTCGGTTGACGTCGTTCTTGGAATCCCTGGAGAGGGGCTCGCTGAGGATAGATTGTACGTTGCTCAGCTGCTCTCGGCTCGATGAACGAAGGCGTTCTCGGTAGTCGCTCCGGGCATCTACGGACGAACCGGAAAGAGGTAGCGCATACCTACGGTACGTAGGGTTGCGGTTGCCTGTCTCCCCAGTACGAGGAGATCGAGAGAGGAGCACGCAGACGTGCACGTCGCGAGTGAGAGTGTGTTTTCTTGGAAACTAAATTTTAATTTGGTACACTCCTATTTTCGAGGTCGTCTGTAGTGTCGCAGTTGAATTCCATGCAGTTTTTGTAGATATGCTTGCTGAGCTGCTATGTACATATTGACAAACACGAAGCGATTGAGTCATGAAGATAGATGCATCTTCGATTTTCCGTATAGCTCTATCTTTATGTATGACTGTGTCTGGTGTGATCATGAAGATCGGCCTTTTTCAAACATCATGCATCTGCAGCACCAGCAGCAAACGCCCCATTACTTACTTCTCTCTAGCGGTTTGCTTCGCTCTCGTCGTGGTGCTGGTGGTCGTCAATGCTCGTACCAGATGAGCTCCTCAATAATGTAAGGTACCCCCAGAAGCAAAATAGGCCTTCATCATGATTCATTCATCGTACAGTCCACTCAAGTGTCCCAATTGCTCAACAACATCTGAACCTGGTCGTCGTGAGCGAGGCTTCTCGATCTTGCCCGAACTTCTGAGCCGCAAGAACACATGCCTGCGCAGATCGTTATCGTATCGTCTGCGAGGTTTAAAGCGTCGTGATTAAAAAGATTTTATCTATGTTTTTCTTTGTGATCGATAGGAAGCGCATCCAGACCATTGCGAGCGCACTCGTTGAGGGACTCACTCTGCGGAAGCTGATGCCGATTCAGATCGGTCAGCATCTGAACATCCCGATGAGCTGCGTCAGAATCTTTTCGTTGTGCATTCTGATTCTTTCCTGGACTGCGTACCGCAGTTTGTGTCTGTATTTTTCCACCGTTTCCTTCAGCAAACTCGCCTTCGTCGAGTCAAGCATTTTCTCCAGCTCCTCGCTACCTGCGGGTATTAGCTGCGTCTCTTTCAGAAACTGCGAGGTCCCTGGCTGCGACAACTTCCCGCCATTTTCCACCCCCGCGACCACTATCCTCCGCCCTGTGCCTCTACTCTTCTTCCCAGCACTCTCCCCCTCCTCGGCGTCCTCGTCCGCCGTCGTGTTGCTTGCAGTTGCACTCTGATCCACAACTACAGGGGTTGCGTTTTGCCTCAGTGGGTCCTTCTCCTTCTCGGGTGAAAGGCACAGCTTCACGCTCTGTACGGAGTGGTTGTGCTCGAAATCGCGCAAGATCGCCTGCGTGCTCGAGTCGTCGTAGGACGCGTTGTGCATAAACCCAAACATTCCCGCCGGCAGCTGCAGCCGCTCCAGTAGAATCGTCACCAGTTTGTCCAAATTTTGGTTTACTTCGCTTACGTAGATCGCGTGCAGCCGCCGCTCGAGGTCTGCTTCCGCTTCGGTTACCAAGGCCTGGGACCTCGCCACGAAGGCCTGCAAATTGGGATGGGTCACCGTTTTGCCGTCGACCCGGACCCTCTGCACGACGGGGTTCGCGCGGAACTCGTGCAAAAGCTTGTCGATTATCTTGCTGTCATACGAGAGGAGCGACCGCACCTTCACAGACTCGCCGGCGATGGACTTCAACTTCTTGCTCGGCGTCGAAGGTGCGGTGGAGGAGGAAGCGGCGGCGGACGAGGAACCCGTCATGGCGGTCAGCTCGACGTCGACGCTGCTGCTGCTCGTCGCGGTGGTCGTGCTGGTGGGCCCTGGCGTCGGGGCCGACGAAGAACTTCTACTGCCACCTGCTTCTAGGGAGCCCGCTGGTTCGTCCCCACCACCACCGCCCGGCGACTTCTCGTTTTCTTGCCCGGAGGACGTCAAGTCTGGCGTCCCGCCCGCACTGGTACTTGCCGAACTACCCACCCCCGCCGCGCCGCTCCCTACCTCGGTGGATGACGACGACAGCATCACCTTCTCGAGCGTATCCGATTCTAGTTGCAGCACGAACATTTCCACCAGCGTCTGGAGCACGTGCTTGGTGGTCCCCGCGAGGTGGGCGAGGTGCCTCTCCTTCAGGAAAACACTCGACAGCTCGGCTTCGAGCAGCTTCACGTGCTCGCTCACGATCTGGGGCGCTCGCACCGCGGCGTAGCGCACGTACGGCTTGCGCTGGAATTTCGTCAGTGACACCTGCAGGGAGGCGTCGAATTTGCTGTAGTTCTCGTCGAGATGTTGAGGTTGACCCTGCTGTTGAGGGGCGGCGGAGGAAGACGAAGAGGACGAGCCTCCCCCCCCGGCGCCCCCTCCTTGGTACAGGTTCTGGAGGAACGCGAGCTGTTCGTACGGGTCTACTGGGAGATCCGTTGGTCGTCGCTCGAGCGCTTGGAGGAGTAAATTGGTGAGATCGGGAAGAGTGAGCTTGCAGAGCTTCTCGAAGTTGAGCAGGAGGGCGTCGTCAACAGCGAGAGACCAGTCAGGTTGGGTCACCGGATTGGAGGGCGAAGCGGGGGTGGAAGAATCCGCCTGTTGCTCCTGCGGGGCGTGGAGTGGAGGCAGATATAGATAAAAAGATGATGTACACTGTACTTCACGTCCTCTGCTATTGCTGGATGATCATGATGTTAGTTATAGCTCAGTTCTCAGATCATGACTCATCGCCATCGACATCGTCAAAGATGTGTAGTTGTAGTACTGCCGCCGCGGCCGCTCCCCCACCTCCGGAGGACGTGGACACGACGATGATCGGCAGAATGTCCCTTGTGTAGTCAGCGACTTCGAGCTTGACCATCTCGCGCAGGTGCTCCTCTAAGGCGTCCATATTCAGGTACCCACTCACTGCACGCGCGCATTCCGGACCTAATCAACGCGATGGATAGAATTAGAAGGAACTCCAATTTATTAGTGGGCGCGCATGCGAACAATGCAGCGAGGATCGCATCTTCCAGATTGATAAAATAAAGTAGCCTGAAACTTCTAGATCGATGAAAGAAAAGTACAGATGGGCATGGAGCAGGTTCTTGTTCTTGTACACCGTTTTTTATAAACAAGTACAAAGAGATTCGAGCACGAGCTACCTCCCAGGCTGCTGACGGGCGTTTTCTTTTGTATCGACGAGAACAGCTGGTCCAGTGCGTCCTCCAGCGTGAGGTCCGAGTAGGTCACGTAGTGGCCGCTGCGCTCGAAAAAGGTGGGAATCTTGTGGAAGTTGCGCCTGCTCGCGTCGAACTCCTCCGAGATCTTGACGCAGCTCTGGCGCCGGTCCTTGTGCAGGAGCTGCTCCAGACCGAATGAGGAGCCCAGGGTCTCCTTGTTCACGACCACGAACAACTGCTGGGCCGTGTACAGGTCGTCGTCCTCGAGCTTCACGTCTAGGATCCTCGCCAGGTCGTCGATCGACTGCGTCCGTAGTCGGTCCGTCTCCACGAACACGACGGAGCCTCTCCCAGCCAGAAAAAACGAGATGGCCTGGATCTGCTTCGCAATCGTGTTCTCCTGCCGGGAATCCAGCAGATTGTCAGACCCCTCGCAGTCCAGAATCACAATGGTAGGCGAGGGCGCAGCGGCCGCTGTTGATGAGGACGATGTGTTGTGGTCGTCGGGGGACGATTTGCCGGAAGCGGCCGGCGATTTCGAGGACGTGGCGCCGTCGGTCTCAGGCACGGAATCACTCTCGATGTCGTCGGCCTGATGTTCGAGTTCGCTCGATCTTCAAGAGTTGCGATTCATTGATTGCGAATCGGTGCTACTGCAATTAAAATCAATCTTGCTGATGCTGGGAGCGGAGGTATTTTTTAGATCAGTTCGCTGCACAATCACATCAAGAAGCGGTGAAAAATAAAAATGATAGAACGAAATAACAAAGTACGTTGTCGTTTGGTCTAAGCGCGAAGGCCCAGATGCCTTTGGTTACGGCTTCGCCTTCGCCACGCGTGAAAAAAATGTCACCGGTCCAAGGTACCGGGATTTCTCTGCGCTCCTCGCGATCTGACAGCACAGTGTCGTACCTGCATACAACAGATTCGTGGTTGTGAAAGGCGTGACAAGCTGCTTGATCAGTGTATATTGCATGACTACTACACGATTTCTTTTCGAATGTTAAAAAAAAAAGCGTTGCAGAATGACTATAACTTCCTCGTTCTTTTGGTTTCATGCATCGCTAGCGGTGAACGTTACCTTTGCTTTTACTTTGCAAGCAAAGATTCACGTCGACGCTAGGACTGCTCAACTGCGCCTCCGCAAACAAAAGAGACTTCAATCAATCATTGCGGGTTTGATCTCCGGTCCAGGCGTAACCTCTACCATCAACTCAAATCCGCGCGGAGCCTTCCAGGAGGGCTCTAAGGCTGTGCTGGTACCCGACCCTTCGAGGGTGCCCGCATAGATACAAGTGTTCTCCCGCTGGGGGCGGTCATAGTTTAGTAGTTTAAACAAAAGAGACGTTCCTCGAAAATAAAAATTTACTTAGTGTTAAATCTTCGGTATAAGTAAACTTAAACGCTATGAAGATGAACGGTTTCCCTTTCCGTTTCCGATTTATCACCTTAAATCTTCGCACAAGGTGGAGAAACCTCGGGGGTATGATATCCGAAAAGCCCATTATAATAATCAGTACCAGACATGTTCTGCGAAGCGAGAGGCGAGCCAGCTCTTCCCGACACGACCGGCTCCAATGAACGAGATGAACTTCAGCCTTTCGCCGGCGCGAAATTGGTTGAAAAAAATTCGGCCCTCTGGCGTAAGAGAAAGCCCGTTCTTCTCCGGAGCAACGTCCACGATCTTTACCGACATCTTTACAGCTCGTTGTCGTTCATCTATTCGTCGAAGATAAACGATTCCATAGCTGCAGCGTTCTGTGGCTGTCTACTTCTAGTACAACGACCATATTTATTTATAGTTATACCATACAAGGCATTACAACGTTTACGATCAGACCATGATGATCCAGATCGACCATCACTCTACACACCATAGCGAATCCGGTACTCTTTACTGCGTGCAGCGTGCTCGATCATCATTCGCCATAACTAGAAAGTCTACTTCTGCAGCTTCCCAGAAAAGAAGCAGACGCCGTCTGGCTCTGAGTATTGAGCCAGTCGTGGCAACTGCAGCATTTGGCGTCGACGAACAACTACAACAGTCAGTGACCGTAAATCGCACAGCTGGAGCTGGACTGGACTCCAGCACACCGGATCTGGATCACAGCCGCAGTGACGGCTTCCGGACACTGAAGACTCCTCCACAGATTAATTTGTTTTTTTTCCCCCTGCCTTGGTAAATCAAAATCAATTTGTAGCTTACTAACTCAACTCGCGGAGTAAATCTCCGTCTCTGTATGCAAGGTCAAGGTCTGGTCAAAAAAACATCCGAGCCAATCTATCAGTCAAAACGACCAATCTTCGTGCTCACTGGAGAGCTCTTTGTTCTTTTGTTTTCTTGTATCACTATCATATCGGGACTCTTTCTGCATATCTTCTATGGGTGTCACTCATTTGTTTTTCATTCATGACGCTAGACCGCCACTGAGCCACTGGTGATGAACGAGAGTGATTTTTGTTGTTGTCGACGAGCCTTTGGCTCAAGTGAAGCACATTCTTCCAGGGCTGATTTTTGGGATGTGAAGACAGGTGTTCTCGCGGCAGCACGACGCATCGATGGATAAATTTATGGCGATCAATACTGCGTAGCAGGCGCGAAACCAAGCCTCTAAGTTCTCGCAGTTTATTTCATCAACTTCGTATGATATATCATTTCAGTTCTACTGTGCTTTTAGTTCTACTTTGACGTATTCGTACTAGAGCATTTTCAACGCCTCTTGCTCCATGCATCCGCATCAGCACCATCACATCACCCCGCCCGGCGCATCATTATCTAATTTATATCCAATGGGTTTCGCTCCGGCTCTTGCAGAGGCCGCGCATACAACATGTCTGCCGAAATGTTCAGTACTTCGGCAACGTCTTCCTCCAACAATGGAAAGCGCGCATTTTTCATCCGTGGAAACCGCACTGTATACTGCGCCGGCCCACGCTCCCGAGGACGAAACTGCAGAACTTCTCCGGGCCACTTTTGCAGAAAGTACTCCCGGAGACGTTCCGACAGCACGTCCGCCTGCTGGGACACACTTTCTGACCTCAAGACTTCGCGTCCTTCGTCTGGGTCAGCATCCCAATTCCAGTGGAGAGAAGCAGTAGCCGGCTTCACCAGGACCTGCGCGCCGCTCACAAGTTTCACAAGATGGTCTGGAAACGGGGTGTGCACCAGCCTATTCTCGCTGAAGTAACCGGCGCGCGGCCATCCGCTTTCAATCGCATCAAGTCCCCTGCCCACCAACAACGCCTCGGTGTCAATCCAAATTCCCCTCCAGCGACTGACAAACCAGTCGGAGAGACCCCATGCCCCCGCCTCGTCGTTCTCCAACGCAACGAGATTGCCGGTTTTCTCCTTCAGGATCGCCCACACGCTGTCCAGCATTTTACGTTCTTTTCGGCGATGCAGGTCAGAGGAAAGCCATGCGCGCCCACGGGAATCCACTGCCGGACGCGCATCGCTGAGTGCTACTAGGGAACGATCGTCGAGAGAGGACGCTATGCCTGCAAAAAGTTCGGGTGCGCCGAGAACTGCGTGCTGGTGCGGTCCGGTCGGCGAGGAAAGGCAAGCCCCCGAGTCCGTTTTGCCACCATTCGCTTCCGATTTCCCCTGCTGCGCGTCCATGGCTTTGGCTGTGATGAATTTGCCGCTCTTCATTTCCACGCGCGCGCCGTCGACCGAGTGCGAGAAGAGAAACGCTGGGAGGACAAGCCCCTGCCAGAATAAGCGACAAGCCAACACCATTTTCATCGACATGATGTGTTTTTGGATTTCGATTTCTTGATGTGATTTCGATGCAAGCAAGGAAGAGAGAGAGAAGAGAGAGAGAATAAAAAATCCTGAGAATTTCGCTTAATATGAGAGAAGGAGCATCAAAACGAAAACAAAGACAGCAATCGGAGGAAGTGAGAGTGACTGTTACAGTGAAGCAGCTCTTGTGTGTCTCCTGTGTGTCTTGGTGCTAGAATTTATTAGATTTAGATTTAGATAGAGTAGAAGTTCAAGTATAAAAAAATATAAGGAACGGCAACTGATGGTGATGCACCATGTCCCGAATCCACACAAAATCTGCGGAACGTGTTCCGAGCGATGTCCGATGCGCTCTTCGACATCAACATTATCATCTGAAACTAATTTGATCTGGATCGATGACGGACAGCATTTTTTGTGCGGGCGATCATTTACTCAAAAAATTTCCGATCGGCTGTAACATTTCTGGATCTTCTCAGGATTCGAATTATTCCGATTCGTACACAGTCGCGGAAGACACAGCTGCTCCTGTTGGTGGTAAATCCAAGCGAGCCTTAGCCGCGAGGTTCACGAATATAAGTAGCAGTGCCAGACCCAGAGGGAGAGGCAGAGCTTCTGGAGTGTTGAGCTGGCGCGCGCACCGATCATATCAGTCACACCTTCAACTCATCGTGATCGGTTTCAGAAGCGCACGTACTCGGACGTGATAATCGCAGCCGCGCCGGGCGAGCCTCGCTCCGTCACCATACATAGTAGCGAGGGGCGTTGGCGTTGCAGACGCGCGCTATCGGTTCTTCTGCTCTGCACATGTACATGATCGGCATCGCCATGTAAAAATGTCGTCCTATTTGTAATCCGCTTCCACGTCTTCTTGGTACATGTCTACCTTGCGTCGTTCGTCGTAGTTTTTGAGCATTCCTTGTTCGTACTTGTTCTCCAAAACCCCCAGCTCGTCCACCTTGTACTCTAGTGCCGCGAGCGCGTACCGCTGTCGCCGTTCGAACTCCTCAAACGATAGTTCTCTCCTCTCCACCTGCCCGCTCGCCCTTTTCTCGTTCATGTCCTTAATTTTCGCCGCCGAGTTGAGAACGTTCTGGTCGCTCCACCGGGGCGAGATGCCCGGCTGCAGCGGCGTGTCGTAGTACGTGATGGGGTAGGTGGCCTCGCCCTCGAACGCGTCCTGCGTCAAAACCTCGGAACCGTCGCACAGCCCGATCATCAAGTACAGAATGTCGATGCGCAGGTGCCGCATGAAGAAAATCGCGGAGAAGTCCTGGTCGGGGAGCGAAGCGAGGTAGTTCAAACCCACCTTGATGATGTCCTTCATGTGGATCGGGAGCTGTTCCTCGTCCACCTCTTTCGGATTCAAGTTCACGAACTGGTAGTTGTTGATCGACGTCAGCTTCCAGTCGGCGCTGTGCCCGTCGCTCGCGCGCGCGCCCTCCCCAAAAAAAGCGTCCACGAAGCTGTCGGTATCCTCCGTGGAAACGTTCTGGTCGTCGAAACCGTCCCGCAGGTAGCGCTGCCGCCGCGCGTCGTCCTTCAGACAGGAGTAGGCCTGGTTCAGCTGCTGGAAAAGAATCTTGTCGCCAGTGGGCTTGTCGGGGTGCGCCTTCAGGGACTTGCGGCGGAAAGACCGCACCACCTCCGCGGTGGAGCAGGACTCCTCAAGCCCGAGAACCTCGAAGTACGTCAGCTTATTTTTCGGCATGATGATGTTGTATGCTTTTCGTTTTCCGTTTCTTGATGTTTTCGTGCGTGTTTTCTAAAAAAATAGGTGTGAGGCTGCGGTTGAACTACAAGGAGAAGGACCAGGATCGAGGCGACGGACCGAAAACTTGTAATGGCAGCGGCAGGGTTCTGCTAAGGAGCTCATTCATTTGCGTGGGGCAGGGAGCGCGTCCTCGAAAATCCGGACTGAGCAGATTCCCAAAAGCTGTAGTGCTTACTTTACTAACTTATTCTTATTGCTTCTTTATTTCGAACAGTTATGCAGTTTGAACTTGGCATGTAATTTCAGATGGGTGCGCAGCGCTGATAGCACAAGCACAAGGGGTGGAGGCGCAGTTGCAGGTGGCACCGCGTACCGACTTCGACTTCGACGGTAAGTACGCCTCTTCTCTCGACACGCACACACGACCACAAGCACAAACTTCTAGGCTCTTCTGATTCATCTGGATGCGGCATCTAGTCGTGTGCTCCACCAGGACAGCTGCTTTCTTGCGCCGCCTCACTTTTCGTGCTTCATCCACCTTCTTCGTCAACTATAAGTTACAGAATATTTGTTGTGCTTGTAGTCGTCAATCGCCATTGTACAGTCCCTCCGGTGTAAATGAGTGTTAATGTAGATAAGCAGCCAACATCAATGAATGAGTATGAAGTTTTATGATGGGAACGGATAGCGGTCGCCGTTCGCCGAAATTGTGAAAAGATTTCTGCATGGTTGATGTAGTTGCAAGTTCGCAGTTTGCTCGTTTGCTATGTATCAGATTCATCAGGGGATACTGGTCCTCCTGGTAGGGGGATTCAGATTCAGTCACAGTCACGACGTGATAATTTAAACGTCCCTTATTGCGCGAGAACACACT
>RXOD01004640.1:0-19630 GCA_005223375.1 Amoebophrya sp. AT5.2
AAAGTTCCATGCAGTTAGATCTCTCCGCCTCTGTAGGTGCGTATAGTCATAGCGGACGATGCTAATCTTGCGGCGCTGACGCCGTAGATTTCCCTTACTCCATAAGCCATAGCTAACAGATGGAATTCCTTTAGTTTGTTTCCATTCAATTCTCCCAAGAGCATCGCACTTCAGGGCGTCCGCAATCAATGAGAACGGAGCCACCAGCGAGCCCGCTGGAGCTCCGCCGTCGATCCGACTTCCTCCGAGCCGTTCTACAACGGTCAATGGCACGGCCCACACCTACTTGATGTCGCGGGACAGCAGGCGCTTCTTCGTCGACGAAGAACTCAAAAACGCCGCGGATGACCCCGGAAGTCTCTACATCATCACGAGCGACGGCCGCACGTGGTCCATCATCAAGGAGTCCCGAATCCTACACCACCCCGCCAACGGCGCCACTTACGTCATTCCGGCCACCACGCTTGCGGAACTCCTCGTGTGGCAATCAAAACAGCACGAGGAGGTGCGGCGGAGGAGCAGCAAGGCCAGTTCCGTCGCTAGCGACGACGGCCACGACCACGACCGACCACCGGCTGAACCCAGTGGTCGCCAAGGCCGCCCGGGAAACGCCAACAACGACATCGCGACCGACGAACCGCGACCACCAGCCTGCATCACCGGGCACACACCGAGTCACGACCTTCAAACAAACTCAGAAGACGGCTTGCGTATAGTTCATGAAGCGCGCTGCCCGATACATGTAACAAATAATGGACCAAATAATAAATGTCGTAAAACGAGTATAAATTACAGAATCTTGATAGTCGCTCTGCATATTCTCCCACAGGTCCCAGAGAGAATCACCCAGATTGCCAGACTTTAGCTTTCTCTCCATCGTCATCGTGCCGCGCAGGTTTCTCTGTTTCGTCTTCTTGGTGAGCAGGAAGCTGTTGCTGTCATGTTTCGCGGAAACGGCGACCGCTTCGTCCAGCGTGGTGTCCGCCTTCGCGGCCTCGGGGCTCCACAGCTTGGCGTCCGCGACCGCGTCGAAGATCGCGGACGACTCCGCGGTTTCGTTGGTCGGCGGAGGAAGCATCTCGGCGCGGACCGCGCCCCCAAACCAGCAGGTGGCCAAGACCACCTTCTTGGAAGACTCGTAGAGAGGCATTTTCTTCTCCGCGATCGCGAGGAAAGTTTGAACTTCGTTCTGTGGTGCGAGACCTTGATGAAACAGCAGTAGTTCTTGAGGGTGGGTGCGACTGAGACAAATTCAAAATTTTTGATTTTGAGTTTGACTTTGAGGAAGTTATAAATGCCCTCGGGATTACATTCCGCCGTAGAGAGATTCATAGCCGCTAGGGACGTGTACAACGTTACCCACGCATTTTCTCGCTGTACCCACGTATTTCTCATTCTGCCCCGGTATTGTTCATTTTTCTGCACATCATTTAATTTCTTGTTTCTTCGACCCACGTATTACTCGATTTACCCACGTATATGCTCATTCACACAAGCTTCGGACGCACCCGCACTGACTGACGACTGTGGATGATTCACGACGAGAACAAGACCCTGGCCGCACGAGAATACAGAAAAGCGCATGAAGCTAATTCCCCAGTGCGAACACGTACGGCTTTTCAGAACGCCATGCCACTTATCCCACATTGTGTCGAGCTCTGTCACCGGTAAGTCGAGTGGAGATTCGTGCACCGCTTTGTCACAACTTTTCGCATCCACCGCTGCAGCACCCTGACGAGCCACCTGGTCCCGTACTTTGTACCACCAGGTACTACCTCGTGACCGAGAGCCGGTTATCTATGCTCGGTGGGCGAGAAGAGGGCGGGCGGAGTTCTTGAAGATGTCCTGCTCCTTCGGTTTGTGGCACGACTGGAAGATGCTGCTGCTGCTGGGGGAGCCGGCTGTCGGAGCAGGGAACCATCGAACGAGCGGAGCCTCGGCAATCTACTGCAGGGGCCGCCGGGGCTTGGAGGCTGTTGACGGTGCCCTTGCAGTTCCAGTTGCCGACATCCCTTGCCTATCAAATCTAGGTAAGTGAATTTCTGGCCTGGAGGGCTACGGCGACTATGGGAGGAAGAAGCTCCTCATGGGCTCTAACGGCCGGGTCACTCACTCGACGTGCGCAGTCGAACAGCAGGTGCCGCAAACAGCACATGAGCAATGCAAGCCAAGAACGGCCAAAATTCAAACCTTTTTTTTTGCGCGTGCTTTAGCTCCTTCGCCAATCGCAGGGAAACCCATTCACCATGCTCTCGTCCCCAAGCACAAAGACCAGCCAGTAAAACATCTCGCATCTCTGACGATGCAGCTCTCGCCTCCCAGCGCAATTTCAACAAACTGAAATAAAACATGTTGTGCCTCCCAGAGATTGTTGTAGACTGTAGATCTGTTTGCATAAAGTTGTAAACCTAAAATTCAATTATAGTACCCATGAGCACGCCGGTAATCTTCCATGAGGTGTAATGAGTGCGCAAATCGTAGCAGAATGCTGCCCAAGAAAGAAGATAGGGCACCTACTCTTGGCAGCATAGTCGTCGTGCGAGTTAGGGCGGCGCAGGTGAAGACGCTGAGTTCTTGTAACCGTGGTTTGTGCACAGAGGACGAAAGGCGAAAGAGAGACAAAGCTGCACTGGAGAGTGACTAATGCGGCGACCTCGGTCGCTGCTCTAATTGCCATCAAACGCCACACCGTCCTGCCATGCCGTTTCACGAAGAAGCGACAGTGACACGCGGCTAGACACGCGTCTTCGGAAGAACTGTGGAAACGAGAACGCGACCGGGTCGTCATCTGTGACATTTATGGGCCGGGTCCTTCCCGCACTCCGCCAGGGCTTCTCCATGTTTCGGGACCCGCTCCCATTTCAGCGAGTGTTTGCCTGTGTCTTTGTCTTTGTACACTTTGCCAAAGACCATGCCTCCAAACCCTGTATCGAGTTCATCCGAGTCGTACCCTCCGCCCGCACCACTGATGTAGGCCGGCACTCCATCTGTGTCGGCATAGTGGTTCTGTTTGTTTTCCTTCATCTGGTTCGTTACAAAGGGCAGCGATCGGTAGTGAGAGTCTGGAGCCATTTTCTAGCAAGATTGGATGGCCCATTTCTGCCAGATAAGGCAGCAGTAGACCCGCGAGAAATGACGGGGCGATGCCAGCTGGCGGCCCCCTGTCTCAGAGCCTGTGAGAGGCTTCGGCAAGATCGACAAAGTCAGACCATAGACAGGAGCCATGAAGTACACAGCTACTTTGGCCTCGCGCTCTTTCCCCCAAACGCGCCTAGAAACTTGCTACCTAGGTGCCCAATTTCTGGGCCCATTTGTTCAAGTATTATGGTTCCAATTATATGCGGCTAATACTCTATGAAGGAGAGGAGGGTCACAACCCTCCCCAGAAATGGGCGGAATGCCAGACCTCCAATAAGGTTCAGCGGTGCCTGTTCTTTCCCTAATGTGTGTCTCTGCTAATATCAAGCGGATTCCCCTAAGCTGGGGAGCCCTCTCCCTACCGACGCTTGATCAATGTAAGTTCGGGTCGTCCGTGTTGTGCACGTGTCCGGCCCAGTAATGTACCTTCTTGCCGGAGCCCGCGATTTCCTTCAGGGGGTCCTCAAAAAAGTTTGCCGTCAGTTTCTGGCTGCCTTTGACATTATTGCCGTCTGTGGTGCGTTGATAGAACTAGAAGTGAAAGTGCTATAAAAGGACTGCTGAGCGGAAGTGCTACAAGTAGTAATAGTATCTAGAACCTCCCACGGGGTCCCGGTTCCAGTGCTTAACATCAGTAACCTCGTACGGGGTTCGGTGCCTGTAGCGATGCGCGCTCACGCTGTCCGCTACGAACGTGGCCAGCCGGCATCAATTTACCAGGTCGCAGAGGTCTAAATCGCTTTGTGAAGATGGCCACCGATTTTTCTACCTACCTCTGCAAGAAAAAGTAGAAATGAGAAAAAGACGTACATAAGTATCGATAGATTCATAGGTACGCCCGTGCCAGTGGAGCGGGTAGTGGTTGAACACCAACACGTTCTCCGCCAGCGATTTCTTCTTCGCCTCCTCGATCACCTTCAGGCTATCATCCAGCGACGTTTGGTGATTGAACAGGTTCTTCCCCCCCGGATTCACCTCCGAAAACGGGTAGCCTCCATCGTATTTGCAGCCCTGCGCTTTGAACGGTTGCAGACCCAATCCGAGGAGCGTGACCCCGAGCTCCTCCTCCCACGCGTGCACGGCGTAGCTTGGCGCCGGCATCGCCCAGCACTCCACGTTTTTTCGCCCGGCACTCGACTTCGCGCAGTCCTTGGTCTTGCTTACCTCCGTCACGTCGCCGTTGATCTGGTAGCAATTCTCGCGCGTCGGGTACGGCCAGCACGGCGATTTACGTGCTTCGCCAAAGTCGTGATTCCCCAGAATCGCGTACCAGGGTACGCAGGTAAGCTCGTGGTACTTTTTGAGCCACACCTCCTCAAACTTTTTTCCCCCCTTGTCCTCCCCATTCTCCACGCCGCCGTAGAAGTTGTCGCCCAGGGATATCACGAACTTAAGCTCGTACTTGTGGTCTTGCAGCCACTTTTTCGCCCGCTCCGCCAGGGCCCCCTGGCACGCCGGTTTCCCACACGACGCATTTGGTACCCAGCCCCAATCTCCGATGAGCAGGAAGACGCCAACAACACCGTCCTCCGTTGGCTGGCCGTTCTGCTTGACCAAGTCCTCGCACTGAATGCCAAGCGCCTTCCGTTCGGCCGCGGGGCGCCACGGCGGCAGGATTTGCCGCGGTATCCGTTCTGCCGCGGTGACGTTAGCAGGACTTGCCGCCCCCGGACTAGGAGCATTGCCGTCGCTCGAGCCCTGCGCCGCATTGCCGTCGCTCGAGCCCTGCGCCGCGCCGCCTGCGGACTGCACCGCGCCGAGGTAGGCCGGCAGCGAACCCGAAGCCGCTTCCTGATTTGAACCCGAGCAGCAGTTGTGTTGCCCGAACTCCAGCAGAGTGGAGGACGGGTCCGCGTCATCTTTCTTCTTTTTCAGAGGCTCGATTCTCGCTACTTCCGCGGGAGCGTTCGCCGCTGCACCATTACCCGATATAAGTTCAGCGCGCTGCACCCCCGCTACCTCGGCTTCCTCCGCCGACTTAGTGCCGTCCCCTTCGATCGCATCGAGCTGCTCGTCCTCCTGCAGCGTGGTCAGGCCTCGCCCCCGCTGCAGTATCGGGAGCACGCGCGCGCGTCGCGCAGAAGAGGCCCTCTGCCGCTGCTGAAGCAGAAGCTGGCTGGAGACCGCGCGAACGAAGAAGGCTGCGAAAAGCAACATCGGTGTCAAAAGCAAGTAAGGATAGGCACTGCAAATGCAGCAGAAGCTGCTACTACTGCTGCTACTATGCCACTTCTTCTTCTATGTTGACGACTATAATATCGATCTTGCCCTTTTTTATTCAATTTCAAAGCCGTGTTCTAAAATAGTTTCGAACCGGATCTACCTGACGACAGCCGCCCCATCCCCAACAAGAATCTGTGCCCGAATCCACGTATTGCTTCTGCTACGACCCACGTATTGTTGATTCTGCTACCCACGTATTGTTGATTCTGCCCACGTATTGTTGATTCTGCTACCCACGTAGTCCTTCTTCTAACCATCGAACGAGCGGACGAGCCTCGGCAATCTAGTGGAGGGGCCGCCGGGGCTTGGACGAGGCTGTCGACGGTGCCCTTGCAGTTCCAGTTGCAGCCATCCCTTGCCTATCAAATCTAGGTAAGTGAATTTCTGGACTGGAGGGCTACGGCGACTATGGGAGGAAGAAGCTCCTCATGTGCTCTAACGGCCGGGCCACTCACTCAACGTGCGCAGTCGAACAGCAGGTGCCGCACACAGCACATGAGCAATGCAAGCCAAATTAAGAGATCAGTTCCGAGCTTACGCGAGTCAGGTCAATCCTTTCCTGCCATCGAGACCCCCCACCTGCAAGAGTACCGTCCATGGTACCTTCGTAGAGGACCATCCGCGGTCGGTAATTAAAATTCCGAGATTTCTTCAGTACTACGCACCCCTCGATACAGAAGCTTCCGATTTCCAAGCGACGGTGAATTCCTAAAATTTGTACATTTGTAAAATTCCACTCTGAGGGGTCAACAATACGGCTTTGACATTGTATGAAAAAAACACCACGACTTGTAAACGAGATTCTGCAGATGAGGATGACGCAAAGGCAAAGCGAGAGGCCACAAGCAAATAATTTTTTGATCCGAAACTAGAGATACCACTCCACACACACGCACCCCGATTTTTCCGCCGCGCCCAGGTCTTAGTCGCTGTTAAATTTGAACTCATTGCACAATCCTCCGTTGTACAAGCGGGACTGCGGAAAGTAATTGCAAAACATTTGCATCAGCTCTTGCTCGCGAGACCCCTCGGTGACGGCTTCCCCGGCGTTTGTGGCCGCTTCTCGACACGCGGTGACGGTTTCCCCGGCGTTTGTGGCCGCTTCTCGACATGACGCAGCCCAATCGTCCCAAGATGAATCCGATTCCGAATCCGTTTCGGCGGCACATAAAAATCGAAACGCTAATTTTTTTTCCGTGTCCGTCTACTATATCGGAAGCTATAAAACAAAATCTGAAAGACTTCAGTGAGTCGCTGCTCCACCTAGTACAGTGCACGTGTTAAATCCATGGTATTAAAGACCTCTTTCAGTTTCAGAAATACGGAAGTTTTTAGAAATACGGAAGTGGTCAAACCGCTGCGAGAGTTCTTCGTGGCGCGCAGAGGGCACCAGAGCAAAAGCCCCGCATGCGCTTCTCTGCCACCGACGCGCGCGCGCGCATGCCCTCGCACTCGCGCGGCTAGTGCAAAGCATGCGGGGTGGCGCCGCTCATCTCGCGCGCGAAGCGCGACACAGCGCAAATTTCTCGCCAGATACTCTGGCGCCGACGTTCACGCAAGGCCCCCATTTGCACGACTAGTGCGCAGAATGGAAAGAAAGTTGACTCCGTCTTCTGGAGCGCGAAGCGCGACAGAAGACATCTGAGTCTGCCGTCCAGATGACACTTTTTGCAGCCACCGCTGACGCGTTCCTGACGACGCGTGCATTGAGCCGGAGGCCCGCGGCGAGGGCTTTGTAAGTCCATCTGCCTCATAGAATGGCCACGAAGAAATCAGAAAAGATTGCTGAACTGCAATATCGGCGAAAAGATTTGCGTTGGATTTTTTTTGATAAGTCGGGGGCAGTGCAAACACGTGCGGGCAGGTTGTTGGAGTCGATGCCGAAGAGGCCGTCGTTGATGCCCGCCGGGCCTTTACATTTCTGTTCCCCTTCGTCGAGGGCGCAGGGCAGTAGGGCCAGCTCCATCATGCGCTGACAGTAATCCTTCCAGCTTCGAGCCCCATACGTACTTCTCATCAGCGTCACATCTTCGTAATCCTTGTCCTTGTACATGTCCTTTTGGCGGCACGTAGCAATCAGCTCGCGTGCCACCCACGCGCTGTAACAAAAGTCGGCGTTCTTGACTTGGAGATGGAGCGGCTTGGGAGTACCGCAGTAGTTGACGGGGTGAGAAGCTGTGTCCCGGATCATTGCGTTTGTGCACGGGCCAAGGTAGACGTCGTAACCACCTGGGGCACATGATGTAACAACAGCGCGCACTTGATCGTCGGTACACCTGAGCACATTGACTTCCCGTGGATACGGCGAGTTATCATACGCATCCTTACTCTCGACGCAGGTCCCCGGCATTTCCGCTGCGACGCGATGGCGACGCGCTTCTGCGTTCCGCGTCATCAGCTGCACGTCGAGAAAGCTGTCCTCATCTGCCTCGGGGCTCCAGTACTCGGCGTCCGCGTCGAAGATCGCGGACGACTCCGCGGTCTCGTTGGTCGGCGGAGGAAGCATCTCGGCGCGGACCGCGCCCAGAAAACAGGACGCGGCCAACACCAGCTTCTTGGTGAACTCGGAGAGAGGCATTTTCTTCTCCGCGATCGCGAGGAAAGTTTGAAATTCGTTCTGTGGTGCGAGACCTTGAAACAGCTGTAGGTCTTGAGGATGGCTGCGACTGAGACAAATTCAAAATTTTTGATTTTGACTTCTACTTTGAGGAAGTTATAAATGCCCTCGGGATTACATTCCGCCGTAGAGAGTAGCTTCATAGCCGCTAAGGACGTGCACAACGTTACCCACGCATTTTCTCGCTCTACCCACGTATTTCTCATTCTACCCAGGTATTGCTCATTTTTCTGCACATTAATTTGTTGCTTCTTCGACCCACGTATTGCTCGACTTACCCACGTATATGTTCCCTCACACAAGCTTCGGACGCACCCGCACTGACTGACGACTGCGAATGATCCACGACGAGAACAAGACCCTGGCCGCACGAAAATACGGCAAAGCGCGTGAAGAATATTCCCCAGTGCAAACACATACGGCTTTTCAGAACGCCAAGACGCCGACGCGGAGCAAATGTCCAAAATAAAAATCCTGCGATGGAAAACTCTACGACTCTGCTTATCAATCTGCGTTCTTATTCCACATTGTGTCGAGCTCTGTCACCGATAAGTCAAGTGCAGGTTGTTGCACCGCTTCGTCACAATTTTTCGCTTCCACCGCTGCAGCACCCTGAGGAACCACCTGGTCCCGTACTTTGTAGTTGTACCACCAGGTACTACCTCGTGACCGAGAGCCGGTTATCTATGCTCGGTGGGCGAGAAGAGGGCGGACGGAGTTCTTGAAGATGTCCTGCTCCTTCGGTTTGTGGCACGACTGGAAGATGCTGCTGCTGGAGGCTGCTCTCACGGCCGGGAGCCATCGAACGAAGGGAGGCTCGGCAGTCTAGTGGAGAGGCTGAAGGGACTGGCGGGGCTTGGAGGCTGTTGACGGTGCCCTTGCAGTTCCAGTTGCAGACACGCGTCTTCGGAAGAACTGCGGAAACTACGAGAACGCGACCGGGTCATCTGTGACACTTATGGGCCGGGTCATACCCGCACTCCGCCAGGCCTTCTCCATGTTTGGGGACCCGCTCCCATTTCAGCGAGTGTTTGCCTGTGTCTTTGTCTTTGTACACTTTGCCAAAGACCATGCCTCCAAACCCTTTATCGAGTTCATCCGAGTCGTACCCTCCGCCCGCACCACTGATGTAGGCCGGCACTCCATCTGTGTCGGCATAGTGGGTCTGTCCAATTTTCTTCATCTGGTTCGTTACAAAGGGCAGCCGATCGGTAGTGAGACCGAGCCATTTTCTAGCGAGATTGGATGGCTCATTTTTGTCAGATAAGGCAAAAGTAGACCCCCGAGGAATGACGGGGCGAAGCCAGCTGGCGGCTTCCTTTTTGCAGCTTCCTTTTTCAGAGCTTGTGAGAGGCTTCGGCAAGATCGACAAAGTCAGACCATAGACAGGGGCCATGACCTGCACACCTACTTTGGCCTCGCGGTCTTTCCCCCAAACGCGCATAGAAACTTGCTACCTAGGTGTCCTATTTCTGGGCCCATTTGTTCAAGTATTATGGGTCCAATAAAAAACATGATTCGTATATCTAAAGGAGAGGAGGGTCGCAACCCTCCCCAGAAATGGGCGGAATGCCAGACCTCCAATAAGGTTCAGCGGTGCCTGTTTCCCTAATGTGTGTCTCTGCTATATACATCAAGCGGATTCCTCGCTAAGCTGGGGACGAGCCCTCTCTCGCTACCGATCGGCTTGCTCAATGTAAGTTCGGGTCGTCCGTGTTGTGCACGTGTCCGGCCCAGTAATGTACCTTCTTGCCGGAGCCCGCGATTTTCTTCAGGGGGTCCTCAAAAAAATATGCCGTCAGTTTCTGGCAGTCTTTGGCGGTGCAGCCGTCTGTGATGCGTTGATAAAAGTGCAACAAGTGCTACAAGTATAAGAGTTATCTATAACCTTGCACGGGGTCCCGGTTCCAGTGCCTAACATCACGTCCGTTTCCCTTTGGAAGCAACCGAATTCAAGTACTCGATGTGCATGTGCAGCCAGCTTTGCGGGTATTAGTTTAGATCGGATCTCGGCAGCGGGAGGATGTCCGCTACGAACGTGGCCAGCCGGCATCAATTTACCAGGTCGCAGAGGTCTAAATCGATTTGTGAAAATCATGGCCACCGATTTTTCTACCTCTGCAAGAAAAAGTATGATGATGAGAAAAAGACTACATAAGTATCGATAGATTCATAGGTACGCCCGTGCCAGTGCAGCGGGTAGTGGTTGAACACCAGCACATTCTCCGCCAGCGATTTCTTCTTCGCCTCCTCGATCACCTTCAGGCTATCATCCAGCGACTTTTGGTGATTGAACAGGTTCTTCTTCGACGGATTCACCGCTTTAAACGGGTACCCTCCATCGTATTTGCACCCTTGCGCCTTGAACGATTGAAGACCCAACCCGAGGAGCGTGACCCCCAGCTCCTCTTCCCACGCGTGCACGGCGTAGCTGGGCGCCGGCATTGCCCAGCACTCTAAGTTTTTTCGCCCAGCACTCGACTTCGCACAGTCCTTGGTCTCGCTTACCTCCCGCACGTCCCCGTTTATCTGGTAGCAATTCTCGCGCGTCGGGTACGGCCAGCAGGGCGAGTGAAAGGCTTCGCCAAAGTCGTGATTCCCCAGAATCGCGTACCAGGGCACGCAGGTAAGCTCGTGGTACTTTTTGAGCCACACCTCCTCAAACTTTTTCCCCCCCTTGTCCTTCTCGATCTCCACGCCGCCGTAGAAGTTGTCGCCCAAAGATATCACGAACTTCAGCTCGTACTTTTTTTCCTGCAGCCACTTTTTCGCCCGCTCCGCCAGGGCCCCCTGGCACGCTGGTTTCCCGCACGACGCATTTGGTACCCAGCCCCAATCTCCGATTAGCAGGAAGACGCCAATAACACCGTCCTCCGTTGGCTTGCCGTCCTGCTTGACCAGGTCGTCGCACTGAATGCCGAGCGCCTTCCGCTCGGCCGTGGGTCGCCACGGCGGCGCGGTGTCGACCGGCGTATCGGGACTCGCAGGCGCCGCAGTGGCGTCCCCCGCCGCAGGACTTGCCGCCCCTGGGCTAGGAGCCGCGGGGTCGGTCGAGACCTGCGCCGCACCGCCTGCGGACTGCACCGCACCGAGGCTGGCCGGCTGCGAACCCGAACCCGAACCCGCTTCCTGATTTGAACCCGGGCAGCAGTTGTGTTGCCCGAACTCCAGCAGAGTGGAGGACGCGGCGGCCTCTTCTTTCCTCTTTTTCAGAGGCTGTTCCGCTACTTCCGCGGGAGCGCCGTTCGGCGCACCATTATCCGATATAAGTTCAGCGTGCACCTCCGCTACTTCGGCTTCCTCCGCCGCCTTAGTGCCGTCCCCTTCCATCGCGTCCCATTCCTTAGTGCCGTCCCCCGGCTCCTCCTCCTCCTGCAGGGTGGTCAGGCCTCGCCCCCGCTGCAGTATCGGGAGCACGCGTCGCGGAGAAGAGGCCCTTTTTCGCTGCTGAAGCAGAAGCTGGCTGGAGACCGCGCGAATGAAAAAGACTGCGAAAAGCAACATCCGGTGATCGGTCATGCAATTGTAACAACATGCCCAAAACTGAGGATACTTGTGATGTACCGCAAATGCAGCAAAGGCTGGGGCATGCTACTAGTACTACATCAACTTCTACTATGCCACTTCTATATTGACGTACTATATCGACCCTATTTATTCATGGCTCGAATTCAAAGCCGTGTTCTAAAATAAGTAGTTTCGAACCGGATCTACCGGTTGACAGCCGCCCCATCCCCAAAAAGAATCTGTACCCGAATCCACGTATTGCTTCTGCTACGACCCACGTATTGTTGATTCTGCTACCCACGTACTGCGACGTATTGTTGATTCTGCTACCCACGTAATCCTTCTTCTGCCCACGTACTGTTCATTCTGACAAGCCCGAGCATACTGCTCATTCTCCGACTCCTCTTGCGAACAGAGACCACCAGAGCGAACGCATCCGCCCTTACAAAACGCCTGGACGTGACGTAAATGTCCAGAATGCGATTAGAAAATTTGCTTTGTGTCGAGCCTTCCCAGCGCCAAAAGTCGTAAATAAGTGGAGGTTGTTCTCGATCGATTCGTCGCAATTTTTCGCTTCCACCACTGCAGCACTTTTATCGGATATGGTCATGAAGATTTCCCCCCGATTTCTCGCCCCAGAAGCAACGATAGGCAGTGCTCATCCAAAAAACCATTCTTCGGCTCCCCTAAATCCATAGCCGCCGTGGCTGAAGAAAAAAGTGGATCGCATCAAGAAAATTCCAATTCAAATGCCCTCCACGTTTTTCTTCAGCCACTCCATGCACTCTTGCACCCCCTTGATCTGGTCCGCCTCCTCGTCGGGAATCGTCACTTCGAACGCCTCCTCTACCTCGAGCAGCACCTCCACGCGGTCGAATTCGTCGAAGCCCAGTTCGTCCCAGGTGGTGGCCAAACTGATCGGCGCCTCCAGCTTTTGCAGCTGCTGCTCCAACTTCCCCTTGTCGGCGGTCTGCTCCTGCATTTCCTTCTTCACGTCGTCAGCCCGGTCCTGTAGATGCTTCTTCACGGCGTCCAGCAGCTTGTCGGTGGGCAGCGAAGGCGATGCGGCTTGTTCCGAAGAAAAATTTCTGCTCGGCTGCTGTGTGAGATGTTGATGAAAACTGCTGATGGCAGTGGCACCCGTAGGAAGATCTCCCCGCAATGTTGTAGAGGTGGTGGAGGTGGAGGCCGCCGCTATTGCCAAAGAGGGAGCTTTCCTCGCAAGGCTGGCCCCGGCTCTGCGGAAGGAAGGTTGGCCGCCGCGAGTCGCCAGCCCGCTCAGACCGGAACGGAACCGAAGGAGGGAAGCCATTTTTTGCGCGGAATCTCAAGACTGCAAAACTACAAGACGAGCTTTGAAACAACCCTGCAGCAGGCAATCGCGGGTCCGAATAAACTTATAGTAAGTACCTGGCGGTGGCGTGTGGACTTCTAGGTGGAAACGCGTGGAAGATGTCTAATGAGAGCACGTCAGCAATCACGACGTCTGCAGCTTTCTTTTTTTTCGACCTTTTCGTTATCCTGGAGGAATGAAGTTCGCTTTCAATTGTGGAACAAGACGGATTGAATCTTTTCGAGAACAACGGTCGGTCACGGCGCCATAGTGCGCTTGCAAAGATTGCGGCCGCTGCAGAAGTTCTGCTTCTGAACACCATCAACATCCGCGCATTATACCGCACTTCCGATTTTTCTCGCGCCCATCGCTCGATCTTCACAATCTTCTTCTTATCTTCAAGCATGATATGGTCGATTTTGTCTCCCTTTCCCACAAAAATGCTGTCATATATACTAAGTCACTTGTACTTGGGTTTTTTGAAGTTGTTTGCGTTCGGGTTCCTTCGCGCCCCGTAGCCGTAGCCGTGCTTGAATTGCCCGGGGCCCCTGTTCACCGCGTTCCCCGCGCCGGTTATATGCCGCGCGCACCAGCCGTCCACGATGTCGTCGTTTTTTTCCCGGATCTGCCTCTGCTTCTCCTGTAACCGTTGCTCGTAGCGGATCTGGCGGTCACGGCCCCCCATCGTCTGCTCGTCCTCCCGAAGCAGCAGGTCTTGATCTGAGAGATGGGGTTAATATTATGGGGTCATTATTATGTGGCCCGGAAAAGTTCTGGCGCTATTGGAATGAGGGATGAAAAGTTCATCCTGCTGTTGTTTCCATATGGAAATTTTTTCCCCCCATAGGATGGCGTCAGGCGGGAATAAACATGGCATCAACATCAGTAAAAATATGGAATAATCATGGAAGCGTTAGTAAAAAGTACTTCGTCCCCCTCGCCTCTTCGGGATGCTGTAGACGGTGCCGCGGAGGTTCGGCTTCCGCCTGCGGTTGTCGTGCATAACCACGCGGCCCTGAGCGTCGAGGGTGTAAGGACATCGGTCCAGCGTCGGGTTGCCGCACTTGGGACAGTACAGCTTCGTCGTATCCCGCGTCGTCGCGAAGCACGCCCGGCAAATCTTACCTGCGAGGTGATGGTGGCAGAAACCATAATCGTATTAACGAAGTCGCCCCATGAAAAAAGTACTTACACAATTCGGAACTTTTAACACCGCGATAATTCTCGAAAATTTTCATCGAATTCATAACCATAGCTCTGATCGGCTAAAAGCATCGGTACCCCAGAGTTTGACGCTGCGGATTCGGTATCCGTCCATGGACACCACCTGCAGGCCCATTTGGATGGCCACGTTTTGCACCGAGTAGTCCGTGGACAGTACCGCGATCGGACTTTCTTCTTTTTCATCGCCTTCCTCCGTATTAGTATCGATTGTATTGTTCAGGCGGTTGATGTTCTCCGACGTCACCCACCCGCTCTCCCAGTCCTCAGACGAGTCCGAGTCCTCGCCGTCCACATCCACTACAAAGTCCTGGATCCCAGCAACCGCGGAACTCAGGATGCGGGACTTGGTGTTGGATGTGCTTTCGCCTTCGTCGTCGCCTTCGTCGTCGCACCTCGTCGTTGCGGCCGACGCTCCTCGTTTGTCCTCGGTATCGGGCGTCCTCGGCCCGAACACGAGTTCTCGCGACGAGGTCGCCTGCTCCTGCTCCGCGCTACTCCTGTTTTCACCGCTACCTGCTGTCAAACCGCTCGTCCAGGGAACTTCTTCTCTCCGCGTCTTCAGCGGCGTGCCCACAAAGCCAGGAGTGAGCTCCGGCAACGGCTCCACTTCGGGCGTCACGAAGACCTTCACTTTGGTCGACACAACGGCAACGTTCCTCGCGGCCGCCGCGCGCTCGGCCCAGGACATGACGGCTTTCGGCTTTTCGGGCTGCTCCGCTGACTGTTGATCTTGTGTAGAAGTGACATTGCACTTCTCTGCCAGCGACTCCGCCAGTTTGTGGTCCGCGACCGCCGCGTCGACCGCTGCTTTCGGCTCTCGCAAACCACTGCTCGCACTGCTTTCCTCGTCACCATCCCGCGACGGCGGTTGCTGTTCGGCTTCGGGGAAGGTATCACATTTTCGCGGATCATTTTCACCCACTTCGTTATCGCTGTCGCAGTCGTCTTCGAGCTCCTCTAGAAGATCCTCCTCGTGCAACTCATTGCCTTCTTCCAACTCATTGCCTTCTTGTTCCCCCAGCAGTGTGAATGTGTCCAAGTTGCTCATTTCGGACCTTGCCGGTCGCCGAAAGTGCGACTCCGCCGGCGCCCAGGAGAAGGGCACGTGCCGCTGCGAAACTTCCGCCATCTCGGGTTTTTCGCGCAGCTTGACTTGACTGCCCGACTCGCGGTGAAGTCGGACGGCCAATGCCAGTAGACCGATATCGTTCGCAGACAAAAACCCATTGTCGCCCGTCTCCTTCGCAAACTTCTTCACCTGAGAAACGAGTGGGAGTGCCAGAAGCGATTAGTACCAGAAGCGATTTTGTTCGCAGGATGGGATTCATTGGGGGAGTGGGAGCCGAGCGAGATCTTTGACAAACGCAGGTAAGTTGCGTGATGATTTGTCTGCGTCAAGTCTATTTGAAAAACGGTCCTGTGCTAGGGGTGCAGCCGGAGACCAGCTAATTATCGCTGAACTAATTTTTTTATAGAATTTGTAATAGATGACCAAACCCAAAGCCATAGATAGAATAAGTACCGCTTGCAAGTCCTCCTTAAATGGTTGTTTCTGTTGCAAATCGAAGGGCAGAGTCTGGAGGTGCCTCCGGGCCTGCGTGTCCTTAACTTCTGCGTGGACCTCTTCGGTGGTGAAAAACGCATTCCCGACGTTCTCGATGCGCTGCAACTTAATCGCCGCGCCCGCGTCGACTACAACGGTTTTCTTCCCGTCGGCGGGAGTCGCCATGGTGCTTCCTTCGATGACTAAGACTATAGTATGTGTAGCTTCGCTATCGCTTTATTGATGCTCGCGATTTAGTGAAGCCTCGTAGATCGCAGCTGACGATGGATTCACAAGCGACGTTGATACAGGAGGGCGCCGGACCGATTCACGCGCGGCTTAGCTGCACCTTTACCCTGGTGGAAGATCCTCGTGATAAAATGACCGGCTACACGGCAGAGGATCGGTTGATAGCCAGCGAACTTTATGATCCATTTTTCGCGGATTTATCTTCCAGATCCAGTTACTGTCATGGCACGACAGCCATCCTCATCGGACACGACCATTTTCACGGCACGCCGATCAGAGCATGCGAGAGTGAGTCTCAGGCGAAAGATAGGATCTCCTTTTTTTCCAGATGACCTTGTGCTGGTGGTGCTCTTCATTTGATATTGCGAATCCATTGGAAAAACAAATTCAAAATGGCGGAAACGATTTCAGTTTTGCGCGTGCTACACCGCCGCCAATCGCAAGCAAATTCTACCACCATCTTCTCGTCCCCGAAGTCTAGCCAGTAAAACATCGCAGCGACTAGTAGCAGTCCTTGTGTACCTGCTCCGGTCTGTACTCCCGCACTTCGCCTGCGGTTTTGTAGTCTGTTCCGGTTTACGGGAAAGCGTCTGACAGCATCCAACAAATTTCCGTGGAAGAGTCTTCGCGTCACATGTTCATTTCGAACTCTAAGTCTAATTATATATTGGGGTGCAACTAGTATCAGGCGCTATTGGTTCGTTGTTTCAGTGCTGACACCGTTCTCTAGTGCGAGTGGTGCTCTAAAAAGTAAGAGAAAAAAATTGCTGCGACACACCACAGGTACATTTCCTCGCTCCACTTGTACGCGGCAGTTGCAATATTAATTGATCATCGCAAGGTCAAGGTGCCGGAAGATTTACTACCACAACTAAGTCACCGGCCTACTGCCGCCTTGCAGGACGCGCGAGTGACTGGCTGCGAAACCACGAACGGAATGCTTCGAAAACGAACAAAAGTTATCTAAACAATCTGTCTGCCCCCACGAGCGCCGGTGGTCTGCTACCACGAGCGGCGAGCGCCGCATGGGCCTGAGCAATCACCAATTTTTTACACAACTACTTCCGCACACAAAAACACACGGGTTTCTGCTACACACCGAAGCATGGGCCGTGAATTTACAGCATGCCAATCTATGTAGGTACTTAGACTTACTACCGGAGAGTGTGCGACTTTTCCCCTTAAAAGAACCACTGAGCAACCACTGGAAAAATGTTTCGACCGCGTTACCCACATACCATTACCAAGGCTCTTTCATCTTAGTCTTGTCTTCGCGATATGCAGCATATGTTGATAATTACCAAGACTCGTTTGTTATTACACTAGTTATCGACTACTTTACGACCGGTCCGGGTCTCGGGCCGGCGAGACCGGGATTGCGTACTTCACGCGAATGTTTTCGATCAGTTCGAGTGCGCGCGGCGAGGCGTCTGAGGGGAGGCGGGACCGGCGGAAAAACTCGCCGCCCGGCGACTCCTGCTCCCGTCGTGCTCCCTCCTCGCAGTCGTGCCGAGAAGTCCGGGCAGCCGTCGTTTTCGCGGAAAATTGGCTTTCAGGGAGCGGCGGTTTCGACGAGAAAGTCGGCGTCGCGGTGGTACCCGGCACGATGGGGTCGCCCTTGCCGCGAAAGTTGGCGCCGCCAGCAGAGCTTGACGAAAGGGCTACTGGGGGACAGCCGGGGTCCTGGGGCGAGAAGTGATGGAAAATTCAGAATCGCTTGGGGCGGTCACCGCAGCTCTATTGGAGCCGAGTCCACCGGGTGCACCGGCTGCAAAAATTCCTAGCTGTGATCAGAATCGAATCGTCACCAAGCTCGTTCCCTAGTACTTCGATCGGCAACCTGGATCGCATTTACCTGCGCTTTCTCATTCGACTTCGCGGCACTCGACCGTTCCCCCGAGGAGCCGAAGAACCGCGACCTCGGCGATAGATTCCGCGCGCCCCCCGGCCGGTACTCGCTCAGGGACAGAACCGTTTTTTCGCCCCGCATTTCTGTTTTCTCCTTCGTGCGCTGGCCACCCTGCACCGCTGTCTGCAGTAGTCGCAAACTGCGGTCCGCCCGCGACTGATACATCTCCCGGCCTCCCGCTCCCGTCTTCCCGCGTGAGGACCACGACTCACCGCGACTCTCACTCCTCCTCGCCCCCCGTGTCCTCTTCGATTTCATCGTGGCCTCGTGATTACATCCTGGCTCTTGGTCGTTTGCTTCAGTTTCGCCGTTTGGGGTTGCGGCCGCTGCACGCGCCTTCCGCTCTTCCCGCTCGACTGCCTCCCACCGCCGGCGCAGCTCGAACAACGGGTCGCGACTGCAGGACCGCGACCCATCGCTTCCCGAAGAAGACGACGTTCCGTACTGCCCGGCAAACTTCTGCTCCTGGTTGTTAACTTCTGATCCTTGGGAGGCCGACCCCGCCCCGCAGTAATTTGAGGCCGAATCACCCGGGAAAAGCTTCTCCGTTAGGTTCTCCTTGGACAAATTCTTCGGCGCGTTCGACAGTTTCTGAACAAGCCCCTGAAACCCGCGAAGGGTTTGCGTGCTGGCGCCCGACTTTGCGTTGCTGCTGTTGCGGTCCTGCGAGGTGGCCCGCTCCTGCTCTTGCTCTCGGGGGGGATGAGGATGGGCGGACGCGTTGTGGTTGCTGGTGCCGTCAGTTGATGTTTTATGCACAGCGTGATCTTCGAGGCGAATCTCGAGGTTACCAGTAGCCGAATTGCGCGGCGTGATCTTGACGCCGCCAGCATTCGTCGCTGTCAGGTGGCCGCTCCGTTTCCCAGCAACAACGTCAGTAGTTGTCCCCCCAAAAATACCAACATCAGCAGCCTTTTCAACGCTTCCCGGACGCACAAGAAGAGCACCAGCGACCCTCGCGTACTGGTGCAGCAGGGAACCTCCTCGGAAACCCGCTGTGGAGCGTTTTTCGGCATCTTCCCCCGAGGACACGACCGGCAGGAAGAGGTCGATGCTATCGGAAGTTTCGGGTGAGTTCCACGCCGAGTTTTGTCCTCCGGAATTCTTACCACCGGTGCTGTTCCTGCTCGAAGAATTGTTTCCCGTAGAAGCCGGTCCGCCCCGCAGCAGCACGATGCTGCTGGTGCCGCTGCTGCCCTGGTGTTCGAGGTCGTGGGGTCTGCCCAGATATTTGGGTCCCAGCTCCTCGACAGACACCAGAGACGCGGACGTGGCTGCGGAGGTGCTGGCTGCGCGGGAGGTGGAATGGACGACCAGCACTCGGTTCTCCATGCCACCTGCTCTCGCGCCGGCGGAGAGACCTACCTCTCGTGAAGACGAGCCAGCCTCTGGCGCGGCCGGAGCAGGGTTTGCATTTCTAGTCGCTTCGAGTCGGGCCATGCCCGGTTCGGTCTCCGCTTCCCTCTGAAAACGCGACGGCGAAACACCTCCTCGCGAAGCCTCTTCTTGTTCCACCTCGCGGTCTTTGGATGAACTACGTGCACTACTACTACCCGGCAGCTCCAGCATCCTCTGCAGACTTTCCCTTCGTTGCCGCCGGGCGCGCTCCTTCGACGAAGACGGGCTGAGATAGCTCGTTTCTTTCGACGACTTCGACGAAGCGGCAGAAGCCTCTTGCGGATTCAGGACGGTGAGACGCGACGACACGTTGCTGGCGTGGTAATGCCCGCGCTGGCTGGACAGATTGGACTGGGATTTTTGGGACAAATTGCTGCGATGCTCGTCCGTCTGGCTCGTCGCGTCCATCGGGCCCTGACTCGGGCCGCCGCTCGTGCTCTGTTCGATGATTTGGAACAAGAAGATAAATGTTTTTTTTTTTTTTTTTTT
>RXOD01004641.1:0-19619 GCA_005223375.1 Amoebophrya sp. AT5.2
GGTGCCGTGCTCTTGTCGGTCTTGAAGTTTTTGAAGCAGGTATCCACGATCTTCAGCTTGCCGTCGGAGTCCTTCGCCTCGGAGGTGAACTCGCCGTCCAGCTGAATCTGGACCGCTTTCACCATCGTTTTCCCAGTCGGACAGCCCGGCATGTTGATGTGGATGTCGCTGCCGCCGGTGTTCTTCACCGTGAGCAGGTCGAACTTCATCGCCATGAAGGCCGGCGTGGGCTCGTCAGAGTCCTTAGACCACACGATGTCCTTCTCGGTCACGGTGGCGGGAATCACCTCGGCCTCGGGCCGCGCGGTGGGAGCCGCACTGCCGGTCGTGGCGCGGACCTGCCATGCTGGAAGCAAGGCCGCGGCCTGCAGAAGGCCGACCCGGGGCATGGTCAGGAGGTCGTGGAGGTTCTTTTTTACTGAGAAGTAAAAGACACAAGTTCTACCCTATCGTGTGTTTGTGAGTTGTGGTGCAATTGTGTCGCGTTCTTCTTGGTGTGGCTTCAGCGCTGTAATGAGCAAGGGGTCTACTCCTGCTCAGTACTGGCTGGTACGAGGGTAGCGCGCGCGTGGCGAGGTATGAATCTAAAAGTAGTTTTAGGTCGAGGGCGGGGAAGAGGAAGACGAAGACAGAACTGGCTGCTCTTCTAGTTTACTTGTAGAGGAGGTCGAGGTGCTGCAGACAGTTCTTGAAGAAGTCACTAACTTCGGAGAGTTCTGTGGGACATCAGTTCGTTGCTATTCTATGTATCTATGGGTATGGGAGAACTACAACACGGCCACCTGAGGGATCTGTTACCGACCTTATATGCTTCAGTCGATGTTACTGGTGATGTGTGCCGCCTTCGTGAGTTGATCTTTGCAGCTTCAAAGATGTTAGTTTGGGTGAGTAGTATAAGGGGGAGAATCAATCTTGCTTCTGCACTACTCCTGCTCTCCCTGCGAAGTTCATTTCATGTCGTTATTGAAGGGGTGCTTGTGAATTGCGTACTCCCAGGCCCAGCACGAATTTCCTCGACCATGGAGCAGCCATCATGCTGCCGTCACCACTTCAAAAGACTTTCATACCGATTCCTCGTCCTCGAAATTGAGACGCACGCGGAAACCGACCGAGGCGTACTATGTATCGAAAAACAACACGTCGGCGAACTCCAACTACAAAATTACTCCTGTTCTTGATCTTCAGCACCTTAGTTATACCTATTTTGTTTTTTGCAACACTCGCCCCTCATCCCTCGACATGCATTCAACAGGATCGATTGGATGAGCCTCCATAGGTGGTTCGGTTAGTATCAAATCAAAACGACACGACAGAGAGCGTTTGGTTTTACTTGCAACTAGTATATCACTTGAAGAGATAGAAGGCACGCGCACGGTGAACACGCAGGAACTCCGAACCCACTGCCAGATTGCGAGCGGCAGCCCAAAGACATTAACTGCACGCGAATTCAGCCAACCGGTATCTGCGAGGGGTTCTTGGAACCCAGACGACACTCATAGATGGCGCGAAGCCTGACTCATACTTTCGCTGGGATCGATCGGGTGCTGCCGATGTGGCCCTGGAGGCAGGAAAACGTGATACGTGATGTGCACCAGTGTTATGTCTGTGGGCATTTTTTCTTTATCTATGATATGTCATGCGTACAACTATGCTTTTTGTTTTTCTTCGCCTAGGCCTAGAGCTAGACTCTAAGAGGACTACCACCTACTTCTCTTCCCGCCCTTCCAGTTTGGTCTTGGTGACCTGCTCCTCCAGCTGCTTCCGCGTATTTCTGGAAGAACTCCTCGGTGAAAAATCGGAGACCCACGGTCTCCGCAAAGTGGCGGTCGAAATCCGTTCGGTCTAGAGCGCGCCCAGCTGCATTGCCAACGAAAAAGCTATTTTCGTACTCCACGTTTAGTTTCTGATTCTCCATCCTCGTCCCGTTTCTCCCAAGGCTTTCCTCCCTTTCCGAACAAAACAGCTGCCACATGCCGGGCTTCGGTTTGCGGTACCAGTCGCCGGAGTCCCCCCGGCCGAGCGCAAGGTACAACTCGATCGAAGCAGAGCAGCCCAGCGGAGTCAGACCAGCTTGCGCTGCCGTCGTCGACGGAGCAGCGGCAGCAGCTCCAGTACGAAGCAAAGCGTCAAGTGCTTGCTGGAACTTCGAGAAGCGCTTGATGCATCGGTCCACTGCGTCCTGGCATTCGTCGAGGTTGCTTACTTTCCGGAGGACGTTCTGATTCGAAAAGACGACGACCTTGTAGTTTTTTTCGAACAGTAGCTCCCGAAGAGCCGCCACCACGCTCGGATCGAGCCAGCACCGCTGCTGCAGAAACAGATTTTCGCACAGCGCATCGCGACGGCTAGTGTCGGAGCCTGAGCCGCTGCCACCAAAGTGCAAGATGGTGCGGTCAAAATCGAAAGCAGCCACGCGAACGGCGGGCGTCCTCCTGGCAGATGGAAATGGTTCTGTTGGTCTACTTGTTGATGTCGACCGCGCGTGTTCGGTCACATCGACGTCGTCGGCCTCGGCTTCCTCGTTGCAAAAAAAGCTGCTCCTACTGGTACAACTGGGTTCGACCACCATCGGAGCTCGTCGCAGATGATCATGCCTTCTGTTAATATCATCCCCGTTCGGAATCGGAGTGGATTGACATTGACGTTGACCTTCCCCACAAGGACCACTGCTTCTGAAGAATAGGCACCCCTCGTGCAGATGCCACGACTGCGGGAGACTCACGCTTCGCAAAAGCGGTTCGACCTTGCGCCACTTCGCTATCCCAACGCGTGTGCCAGCAGCGGATGCCATACTTTTACAAGAACCGTAGAGTCTCGATATGCAGACGATGGAGCTAAAACGGTACCGCAAAGAGACTAACGGCGAGCGTAAGTAAGAGTCGGACTCTTGGTTTCTGATCGAAAATGGGACCCGGATAGTAGCGCGATTTATTTTTTATTACGTAAGTACTTACCCTTACCCAGCGATTCGAACAGCACCAGCCACTTAGCGCCGGGCTTTTCTTGATTTGCGAATGCGACTGCGACTGCGACAAGAGTTATCTTAGAAGAAGCCCAGCACGAGCGCACCCACTTCTATTTTCTCTTACCTAGCTGAAAATGAAGCTGTGGCGCGCAACAAAGTCCACTGACAACTGAGTAGGTCGTGTATTTGGCAACTTCGCAGCGGCGGCTGCCAGTGTCAATGGTTGTTCCGAAGTCAACGTGGTGCCATTTTTGATGTTTGTTGTGATGTTTCTTTTCAGCGCCCCAACCTCCGCTTCCAATTTCGCTATTTCATCTCTCGCATTACTGCGATCCTGCTCCGCTTGCTGCAGTTCTGCCTTCAGCGCCTCCACACTTCCCTGCACCTGCTTAAGCTGCGCCCGCAGCGCTGCTGCGTTCCCCATATCGGCGTTGATGCGCCCCTGCAGGTCGTCTATTTTTCCATCCTCTCTAGCCACCACTGCAGTCAAATTCGTCGCGTTTGCTCGCGCTGCTGTCAAAGAGTCCCGCAGAATACTCGCGTCTGCGGTGGACTCTTGCAACTGTCCCTGCAGGTCGCGCACGTGTTGTTTCGCGGCGGCCAGGAGACCGTTCGCAAGGTTTAGGTTATTCTGCGTTTGCCGGTCCTTCTGTTCTTCGGTGGCTAGTCGCATTGTGAAATTCCGCTCTTCCGCCCCTAATTTCGCGGTGGAACCTTTTACCAGATTTTGCCGCGTTTTCCGTTCCCGCCGTTTCTCCGCCGCGAAATTCGCGGTGAAATTGCGCTTCAGCGCGGCAACCGCAGCCGAGTTTTCGTCCCTCTCCTTCGCCGTCGCGACTGTGAAATTGCGGACCAGCCCGGCGCTTTCGATTGTCTTCGCGCGCAACTCGTCGACGGTCTCCTTCTCCTCCGCGATTGTCTCATTCAACCTACTCGCCGTCACGTTCAGCCGTGTCTGCAGTTTCCCACGCTCCGCTTTTACCGCAGCCAGTTTTCCTTCCAAGTCGGTAGCCTTTCCCTTCTCGAAGCCGAGGTCCCCCCGAAGCGTCGCGATCAGACCCTGCGACGCCGCCAGCGCCCGCTGCAGATCCGCACGACTCGCGCGCGTCTTGTTCAACAGCGCATCGCTCGTATTCAACCGATTTCCGATGTCGGTTTCGGTCACCCGTGCGCTGCTCAGCTCGCTCTGAAGGCGGAGGATTTCCGCCTCGCTCGCCCGCAGTCGAATCTGCAACGTGCTGATCTCCGCGGTAGCTCTCCCCGCGTACTGCGTGGCGTTCTGCAGCTGCGCGGTGGCAACGTCCAGCGTTTCCGTCAGGTTTGCTTTGGCGGTCTGCGCGGCGTGCAGCGTGTCTGCGAGGTCCGTCGCGTTCGCCAGGGAGGTGTTCAGCCGCCGTTCCGCGGTCGCGAACTTCGCAGCCGTGGCGCGCACGTCGAGGTACAACGTGCGGTTTTGCGCGGCCAGCACGCTCTCCACGTACGCGAACCGATGGTCCGAAGCGGTAGTCAAGTTCTGCAGCGAGGTTTCCAGCTCCCTGCCCCAGTCTTGCACCAGCTCCTCGTCGGCTGCGAGCCGACCCGCGCTCAGCCGCACGATCCATCCGGCGCAACACAGCAGAATGAAGATTTCCACGGCGACGAACAGCCAGAGACTCCGCGCCGACGCTGACCGCGGAGGCAATGTGAACAGGTTCGACAAATTCAGCAAATCCGTCTCCGCTGTTTGCAACCGGGATTCGACCGTTTTCAGGTGCAGATCGTGCTTCTGTTTCTCCTGCTCGATGTGGTCCAGCAACTGCTGCCCGCTGTGCGCGACGATCTTGCCCAGTTCGTCCTCGAACAGGTGGGTCGTTTTGCGGACGAAGACTAGCAACGGTAGCCGTCGCGACGTGATGCGAGAGTAAAACAGCTCGTCTGTCAAGGGCACGTTGGCGGAGGAGAGCAGCTGCCATTCGCAGTAGCGATCCTGCAGGTGCGAGCGGACGAATTCGGTGAGCTCCTCGAAGTTGGACACCGAGAGTTCCAAAACTTCCACGCGCTCAATGTTGTCAGCGCTTGACGTTGACACCTGCTGTTGGCGAGACGACCCAAGGATGAGGTCCACTCCTGCGGTGGCCGGGCCACCAGAACCATGCACTTGTACCTGCTGATCTGACACGCCAGCGTCGCCACCATCCACTTCTTCCGACCTGTAGGTGTCCCAGTACTCTTGCGATATTTGCTGCGGCAACGAAATCGGGTCGGCTTCCCCCGAGTTGTGAAAGTAGTTCGGAGATGAAGATTTCGGCCCCTGGATCGAGTTCAAATCCATGGGTTCTTGCGCGGAAGTTGTACTAAAAGCAATCGTTGGAACAGTTGTGGCATTCTGCAGGGGGCGGACGTGAAAGATCTTCAGCTTCAGGTAGTACAGTGTTTCGGTCACGTAATCCTCGTTCTGGTCGTCCACGTCTGACCACAACGCATCCTCCTCCTCCGCGGCCCCCCCTCGCCGCCGTCTGGTTCCCTCGCGTTGGTCTACCGTAGCCGTTTCGCCTGCAACTCCGGGGGGACCACGAAGTGGGGGCATCAACGACCGAAAGTCACGACCGCTAATTCCACAACGTTGCGAGGCGCCGGATCGCGATCGTCCTTCACTTTCGCGCGGCATGAGCAGACGACAGGGAGCGGAGGGAGTCGAAGCCGAGCCGTGTCTCCTTTCCGTCTCCTTTCCTCGAGAAAGGCGATGCCTAAGCAGCTGCACTATCGGCGGCAATCCTCAACAAGGGGACCAACGGGATCCATCATCGTGATGTTTCCCCTGAATCCACCACAATCGCTCGGGCGCATCATCATCCTCGTTATCTTCAATATCATGCCTGCGCGCATGAGATGGTACGCATCGATGTCAATCTGATGTAGTTGAAGATCCCATCGGTGACGATGTCTTCGCGCGGCTCGTCCGAGGCAAAGGCGATGATCTCGTATTTCTTCAACAGTCGGCGCACCTCTCGTAGATAAGTACTTAACCTAAGGCAAATCCTAAGCTAACCGAGAAAGTCTGTACCGTTGGCAATGACATTCACAATTGCAGCTGACAAGTAAGTTTAGAGTAATTGGATGTTCTTTCTTGATGCCTCGATCCGGATCACTGTGCACGATTAAAAAAGTTGAACCTGGCTCGACGATAAGAACCACGCTTGCTCCAGCACGTCTTTGACGGAAACACAAACATCATGACGTTCCACCTCGCTCAGGGCTCACGCGCCGTCGTCGTCGATCCTTCTCTGGATATAGCTGCATCCATAACAAGAGTTGTTCATTGAAATTACACGATTGACAACAGCGACGCAATCTGTTTGGTGAGTTTCGGCAAGCAGCAGCTTGATCGACTTCTACGAACTAGAGCAAGTAATCGTATACTGTTACGTACAGCTATTGTATTAACTGTTAAACAGGTACAGTTGCTGCACTTGCAGAACACTGGAACTAAATCGTTCACAGAGAAGTAGAGTTACGAGCGACCTCTAAGTACTTCTATGTGGTGCTGGTCGTTCTCGATGAAGCAAAAAAAGAAAAATGCTATCAGGGCTACCAGCGACGAATATGGAATTTTGGTTGGTAGATACTATAGTGCTGCTGCTGCCACATTTCTTTCGCTAGTACCGTCCGGTTTTATGTTTGTACTATTTGGTATTGGATGGTAGGATGGCAAAAAAATCATGGAGACAAACACTCATTGAGATTGCTACTCATCCTGCCTTGCATGAAAGTTTCTCATTCTGTACACGTACGTTCTTCACTCTTCCTGCTTCCGCGACCGCGAGATGATGAACGATCTTCTACCGCTGTGAAGGAGCTCTGCTGGTGTCGATGCTGTAGTTCTGCTTCTGCTCCTACAACTTCTTAATCCACCTTCATCTCGTTGTCCTCGTTCTCGCCCTCCTGGGATGCCAAGCTCCTCCGTTCATCTTCATTTTGATTTTCGAAACTCGGGAACAAGTCTTCGTCGAATAAACTCTCACGGCCTGGCTCGGAGTCCTCTCTTTCATTCCCCAGCTGCAAGGAAAGCGTACTTGCGTTCGTGCCTCGCATGCTCTCTTCATCAGCGCCGTCGGCGTCGGTTTCGTAGCCGCCCGCCGCGTATGATCTCATCGATGTGGAGGAGGACGCGGCTCCCTCTACCAAGCGCATGGCAGTCATCGCGGGGAGAGTGCATGGTGCTCTCCCGTCGCGGAAGATGGTCGGACTAGGAGGTGGTTCCGGCGACGCCCCAGGATCAACCACAAGGATGTGTTCTTTCGCGAACCTTCGCGCGAACCGCCTTCCGATCTGACCGGAGGGGCGTCGGGGCAGGGGCGGCAAAGCAGACGCCGAGGAATCGTGGCTGCTTGCACCTCCAGAGCGTGGCGTTGCGGCTTCCGAGGGCGGCCGCGAGGGAGTGCGACTGCGGACGGGGCGCTGCAGCCACGAGCCGGAAGCGAGCCGCGATTCGTTTTCTTCCCGGAATAGTCGGTCCCTGGCAACATCGTGTTGTAGTTGGCCCCCGCTTGTTGAACAAGATGCGTTTCCGCCGATTAATGGTGAAGCTGAGGCGTCCTCACCCACCAGGGAAGGGCGTGGGCTCATTGGCATTTGCTGGTGTGCACGATTTGCATTTGGTGTACCATGTTGGGTATGCGCGGCAGCACTAGAACAAGAGCCGCACGACGAAGCCCTCGATGCTCGTCCGCCCGTTGAGGGCCCCGTGGAGGGTGACCTCGCGGACCGTGGCCCCCCTGGTGTCAGCGGCGCATCTTCCGGTCCGGCAGCCAGCGCGCGAGGCGAACGCGCCTGATGCCACTTGCAATGAAGAGCCATCGGTGGCTCTGGAGGCATTCCTTCGATGCTAGGGAAGTAAGTGACAAGAGCAGGTGTAGGTCCACCATCAGAGGGATCTGAGCGCGCGGTTGGTGAAACTTCTGGTGCGCTCTGGTTCGCCAGAACAGGTCCGACGTCGGAGTGGTTATGTTGAGCGGCGTCTCCATAAGTGTGGTCCTGTTCGAGCAGGACGAGTAGATCAGCTCGATCCCCTTGTTCCTGACGGCGCGGGCTTTTTTGCGTGAAGCTGTTACAACTGTGCCGGGCGTTGCGTTGCGCCGTCGAAGAAAGTTCATCGCGCGGAGGACCCGGCGGACAACAATGAGGGGCCTTGCCTTTGCTCTTCGTCGAGCCGCCCACGGATGTTGCAGACGATGCAGGTTCGTGCGCGGCACCGCGACTGCAAGACGGATCGGCTTCGGATTGCGATTGTTCAACTCCTGCAGGTGCAGCTGATATCGCGGCCGTCGGGGATTTGGACTTCGACATTCTTACCGCTGCGGTTGTCGTTTCTCTGGACCAAGTCACGGAGAGCGCCGCGCATTCGGCTTTTGCCTTCATCTTTGCTTCTGCCAGGGAGTAGGTCGTTGAGGCGCGCGGGGTCGCGAGGCAGCTGCTCGGTGAATGTAGTGACGAAAGAGCACCACTTCCACCACCCGGCGTAGATTCCGGCGATGTTGTAGACTCTTCGAAGTCCCCGACCAGCTGCAGCTGCGGAGACGTTGTAGACGCAGGAAGGACAGCACCTCCTTCGTACAATTGTTCGCAAGCGTCCCGGGGGTTCCCGCCCACTCCTGGACCACGGACCGTAGTTTTAGAGCTTTCAAATCTTCTCGTGCGACTGCGTACGTCCAAGCGTGCGTCAGGCTGCGGGAAGATCACGGTGTATTCACCCGGCGGCGGCACAGGAGGCCTGCAACTCGTCGACGTCACGTGGTCGCCAGTTGGAGAGAGCGCCCAAGTCGGGGTGCGAGGTTCGTCTTTTCCGGCTCCGGGTCCGGATGTTGATGCGCTAGCATCCCTCTCCTGCGAAGAACTGCTTTGCGGCGCCTTTTTCGAGGACGAGGATACCGGCATGCAGTCATACACCACTCGCTCGGGTCTGCCGCGGACTGGGGGGGAAAACAAGGGCAACTCGAGCATGCAATTCATGCGTTTGGGCGTCCCGGAACGAGCAGTCCCACGAGCGGGATGAGGCTCGTCTTCAAGAGTTCTTGCTAAAGCGCTTCGCGCGCCACCAGGCGGGCCATCATCGTCGGGGACTGGCGAAGGTCGGCAGCGCCCTCTCCCAGTACCTTCCGTGCCGCCCGCTTCCTGGAGATAGGAATCAATAAAGGCCGCACGTGCAGATACGAGCTGATTCACCGCCGGGATCGTTGACGGGCCTTGCGCGGCAGGAGAGGCGGCGCTGCGCCGGCTGCTGCCGGAAGCTGCACTCGGAGGAGAAATAGCGGCGGGGGTCGCACTCGCATTCGCGGCGGAACAGGATATGGAGTCAGATCGTGGGGCTACTGGAGGGGCGGCCGCACTTCCACTTGCAGTGCTCATCATGCTGCGGGGCGTTGCCGCACCTCCACCAGCAACAGATGCGGAGGTGGAACAGCTACTGCTACACGAGGCCTTTTGGCTCCACTGCCCTGCTCCTGGCCCGGACGAGGAGCACCCCGAAATCTGGCGCTCGCACAGTGGGTAGTCCTGCCAGAAGCAGTCAAGTTCCGTACTTTCCTCGGTTTTCTGGTCGTGCTCGACGACCTTTCGCGGCCGCGGAAGCTCATGTGGAACTTCTTGTTCCCACGGCATTTGAGAGACCCCCAGCGCCAGCTCCAACATCTCGGTCCTCCTCTCGCCCGCATTATCTTCATTCCGTCGCAGCTGTTGTGCTAACTGTTCACGGTCTCTTTCTGGTCCTTGCCGCTGCGCATAACTATGACACCCACTTCCCGACGAGGACAGCTCGCGGAAGTCTTCTTCTACTTCTTCTTGCCGCTCAGTATCGGTTCCAGATGCCCGCGCCGCCATCACCGATTGCCGTAAGCCGTTGACGCGAATGCGCTTCGGCTTCGGCTTCTGCGCTCCTGACCTCCCAATGATGCATCCATCCTCGTCGCGCACGTAATTGAAATTCGTGCCCAAGTGCGCTGCAGCTTTGCTTATTTGCCTTCTTGTGTTCTCACTCACCGTGGAAGATAACGACGACGAGGAAGACGACGACGCGCTGAGCGACGCTGCGGAAAGGTTGCGGGGGTTCGTCTCTGTCACAACTGTGGTTTCCCCCTTAATTCCTGCTGCGCCACGCCTAGGAGTTGTGCGAGAACCAGTTGTGCTGTGCGATGGTATGACGATTCTTGTTGCACCAGCTTCGCTGGAGGTGGTTGTACTATCCACCGCTTCATCCGGGTCCGGTTCAGGGACCTCAGTTGGCTCTTTTTCTGTCTTGCAGCGTTGCACCTGCAAGCCATTCCGTGCTCGCCTGCTCCCCGCTTCAGAAGCGCTTGGAGCACGATCTGCACCACCGCGTGAAGAAGACAACGCCGGTGCAGCCGAAGTTCCTGGTCCTGCCCCCTCGACTCCTCCAACACTACAGCGCATTCGGCTCTCCCCCGGTGGTGTTGTCCTGGACACGCGCCCGCGGTCAGCAGAGGAATCGTCCTGCTCGCGCAGCGCGCTCCTGCGCGGACCTGGAGCTTCGGCGGTACTCCTGTGCCTTGAGGTCTTTTTGGACCTTTTTGCACCTTCTTCTTCTTGTGACGACGACGACGACAAGCAGTTCTCGCCAAGGCCAGATGATGAAGAACTTATCTTCACGGTGGAAGAGATACTAGCGGGGGAGATTTGGCGGTCCATCTTCGTCTTGCCTAAACCTTCCGAAGAACATGAGCAGGAAAGAGGAGTAGAAGACGACGCATCTTCCGATATTCCACCGGGAGATTGTGATTGAATCTTGGTCTTATCCGGAAGCACGGCGGCCGCGGCACGGTTATTCATTTCAACCACGTCTTCCGAACTACAACAGGGGTGTTCATGATCGGTCTCTACTTGAGGCTCCTCCGCGTGTTCGTGAGCTCGAGGTCTTGCACCAGGCGCTGGCGTCTCGATCACTATCTTCGCGGACGTTGGTATCAGTATCGCCTCCTTCTTTTGCGGTATCTTAGGTGTAGGTGGACCTGGACCTGGAGCTGCTGGACGTGGAGTGGTGGCGTGGGGGGCACGCAGCTCCTCTTCCTTTGCGCCCGCCGCGCCCGGATTCCTTCTGATCATGAGCCGCGCTCCTGGCGGTTGTTCACGGGAGTCGGAATCTCTCCCATCGGGTTGCGCCGCGATAGTGGGACGGCGGTGCAGCTCCAACGATTCTGCCGCTGACGAAGTCGAAGCGCCGATAGCTGGAGATGTCGAGGAGAAGGCACTGCCACTGGCTTCTCCTCCTGCCAGCACAAAAGATGTTGAATTCTGTGTGGTAGTGGTGTTTCTTGCCTGCGGGCTGTTTGATGAAGAAGTCGAGGAGGGGGCCCTGACTGTTTCTGCTACTTCTACAGGAGAGGTGAAATTTAAATTCTTTGTGGTCCTTGACCTTGTCTGCGGGCTGTTTGAAGACGTCAGAGAGGGACATGCAGCGGATACGACGCCCAGCACCTGTTGAAGCTGCAGCTGCACCAAGTGGGCCGCAAGCAAATTGAGCGACGGCATTACCGCGACACGGCTTCGACGAAACCTCCGCGAGAAGTCGTCAAGGTCCGAGGGCGTCACGCCTTTCCATGCGAAGTACAACTACTACGGTGATTAACTGCGAAAGAATAGAATTATCAGGAACATATATGCCGGTACATTCATGCGCTTTTACGCGGAAGAAAGAATTTGTGATGATGTCCTCTTGGTGGTCGACATGAAGACGAACATGCTTCCATGTAGGCACTATTGGTGAAAGCAAACGATAGATACCATCAAATCAGCAAAGGAATGTTCTGTTGTCCTTGCGGATCAGAACAAGCAGCCTGATTCTAAAAGAAACAAAAAAGATAAAGAGTGAAGCGCAAGCTGCACGTTGCGCCAAGAATTTCAGAAGAACTGATTACGGCAGAACACATCTGATGAGATGTGTCGGATCCAGAGGCGTTGATGGAGCCGACGCACAGAAAATTGATGTCTGTGTCAATAAATATTGATGTTGATCGACAGACAGTCGTGAAAGTGATCACATTGAGAACGTCGCGAGACAACTTTCATCACAGAATATTCATTGCAATGTTTTCCATCTTCATTTCATCTCAGGTATCTATTGCAGAAGACGTGGTGAAAGATGATTGTGATTGCCGCCAGTGCGTGAGCACTTCCCGAAGGTCTTCGACACCTTCTTTTGAGAAGACGGCGTCGTCATCGAAAACATCGTCCGCAAAATACGGCAACGCATTAGCGATCGCATTGACCTCATGGGCGCCAACCTGAGGCTCCACCTCGCCACCCGTCTGCTCGAGGAAGCTGGTCGGTGGGGACGCTGATGCACCATTTGTTCGTTCTTCGGCTCCTGCTCCTGCTTGTGCTTGCAGCAGGGCTTCTGCAGCTGATCGGGCTTCAGCCTCTGGAGCGACAGCGTCATCTGCAGAGAAGTCGTCTTTTGTTTTGCGTTTGCCGTCCTGTTCTACTTGGTCCTGCAATGGATCGCCTCTGTCTTCTTGCTTGGTGTCGATCGGCGCATCCCAGTCAGCCGCGGTGGTTTGCACTTCACCCGCGTCTTTGTCACTCAAAATGCTGGCGTCACCGTTGATAACCGCGTCTGTTTGCGGATCGGCGTCTTGAACTGCACTTTCTGCATCATGCGAGTGATCCGGCGAGCCTTCATTTTTCCTGTCGTCTGAGTCGTCAGCTGCAGGCGCGGGCTTCGGAACTCGTGATGGGGCCGTCAATTGTTGCCCGAATTCTCGGATGAGTTGCCGTACGCCTGCGTCGTCAATGTGTGCCGCTTCTTCCAGCAGAGAGGACGCGGCTGCGTTCGAAGTCGAGAGTCGAGTATCAACATCGGGAGGTTGATGTTGTATCGCCAAAACGGGCTTGTGTTCCTCCTGCGCGTTTGCCGCGGGTGTTCCTCCCGCAGCACTGCGCTCCAGGAACGACGCCCCGCCTTCTCCGCCCCCCTCGGTCGCGCCAGCCGTCTCGTGCTCCAGGACGGACCGCGTCCGCCACCAGTCCTGGAACTTCGTCCACGCGGCCGGCGAGTTCATCCCGCTCTTTTCCGGATACACCAGGAGCAGAACGTTCTTCGTCTCCAGCGTGAGCGGTTCCCCTTCCTGCGTGACTTCCTCCATGCTGGGCACGTAGGTCACCTTCCCCGTGGCCGGGTCGCGGACGTTCCTGACCAGCCCCATCTCCACCACGGGGTCCTTGATGTGGGACCACAGCGTGACCAACCGCTTCACGTCCGGCAGCTTCAGCGCTCCCCCCTTGTGCACCGGCAGCATCAAAGGCTCGCAGCCGAGTCGGTTGCACGAGTACACGCGGTGCGTGCGGCCCGTGAACATGTCCTGGATGCTTTTTGCCTCCTTGTCCGCGTGCTGCTGGAGCAGGGGCGTCACGCCGTCCTCCTGGAAGTGGTCCTGCAGCGCCACCATCTCCGCCGCGTTCTCCCGCAGATCCACCTGTTCACCAGCCGCGTGCTCACCAGCCGCGTTCTCCACCCGCGTGCTAACCAGCCCCGAAATGTCGTCGTCGGCCGTTTTGCGCACCGAGTTCATCAGGTTCACGAACTTCCGCCCCGTGATGTCGTGCAGCTTGGTGTACTTCTCGATCGAGTCCCGGATCTTCTGCAGCGTGCGGATCTGGTCCTCGAAAATGTTTTTCTCCTTCCCCAGCACCTTCCACTCGCAGTCGTACTGCGCCTGCGCCATCTCCCGGAAGTGCTCCAGCTCGTGCGAGTTCGCCTTCTCGAACTTCTTCGAGCGTCCGGTGAAGGTGAAGAAGAAGTCCGGCGTGAACATCATGCAGTAGAGCCGCTTCGGGTGCCGCAGCAGGGAGAACCCGTAGCACTTCTCGTTCATTTTTCTCATGATGATCTCCTCCGCGTACTTCTTCATGTTGTCCTTGAACTGCCGCACGTCGTTGGTCGCCGACTTCCGCCAGTTCACGAACGCGTCAAACATCATTTGCTGCGGCCACTGCCGCATCTCGTTTTCCGGCTCGTAGGCGATCCGGTAGTCGGGGCGCACTTCGGTCATCAGCCGCTCGATGTTGTTCTCCAGGGACAGCAGCCCCACATTCTTGTCCGCCTCGTTCTTGCCGTCGACCGCCGCGCCCGCGCTGGTCGCCTGGCGCCCGACCAGCTTCGTGGCGAAAACAAGCCGCTGCCGCTTTTTGGAAAGGAGCGGGTCGCAGGAAGTATTCTGGGTAACGGCGGTGGCGTCCTTGACCGGAAAACCCATCTCGAACAAGAGCCCGCGGATGGACTGCGACTCAGGCACCCTCTTATCCCACAAATCGGGGTCAGATCGCATGTACCTGGTCAGGGATCATGTAGATGTAGTTCTTCTTAATGAAGACAAAGTAAAAGTCAAGCAAAAACTTAGGAAGGTACAAAAAGCGAGTTCGTTGACGTAGAGCGACGCTGTATTATATCCGACTTGATGCCGCCCCTCCCGAGTCCATCGGCTATGCATAATTGCTGCAATGAATATGTTTGTAGTTGCTGAAGCAATATTACAATGCAAGGTGGTTTCCCATGTGCATTTGCTCACGCAGCTTGAGAATGCTACTCGCCTGTCTCGCCATGTTTGCCACGGCCTTGCTTCGCTCTTTTAGCGTGCGAAAGCCACCTTTCTTTGCTTCTGCTGCGCCCGGAGGAGGGCTGTCTTCGGTAACCGCATCGTTTGATTTTTGTTGTTTTTCCTTGTGCTCCAAAAACGACGAAGAGGAAGACGAAGACGACAAGTAGCCACCGTCCTTGTAGTTCTCGATGTTGTTCTGAATCCAATCCGCGTCGTCCTGGCCCGTAAAACCGTTGGAATTGCGGCTGTAGTAAAAATTGTCAGGATCCTCGTGCCGGTTTTCTGGCTCGCCAAGTTCATCGTGCGTGTACTTGCGGGCCTCTGGTAGGCCGTCGCTACTTGAACTTCCTCCTTTGCTGCGCGTTGGTTTTCCCGCGAACCGCTTCATCTCGTTTGCGACGTCGCTTTTGGCGCTTTTATCGTGCTCGGCGGAGGAAGAGCCCTCCTGGCTGTGGTTCTCCAGCACACCAGGCTTGTTGTCTTTGACTTCGACGCCCGTTTTCTTGGCCGACGCAGAGTTATCGGCACTCTTTCCGCCATCCAAATTCATCTCTGCAGAAGTCGTGCCTGTGTAATCGGTGGCCCTATCTGGTTTGGAAGCGCCGATCACCGAGTCGCTCACTCCTGTCGACGTAATTCCAGCGCCGGACGATGTCGGCGGCGTTGGCGTTCCGGTTTCCGACCTAGAAGTGTCACTCTCTGCACTTGTCGACTTTGCGTCCTTCCCTGGTGTGCTGGTTGGGGTAGGATGATGTTGCGACACGGGTTGCTTCCCCGCAATAGTGTCCTCATCCTCAACATTGTCCAAATCGAAGTCCCCCTTGCCTCCGGGATCGATGAAACCGTCTCGCTGTTCGGGCCCAACACCATCATCAGGAGCCTTGGCGCCACTGGCACTGGCACTATCCGTGCTCTTGACGCTTGTCGGCGCCTGCTTCGTATCTCTGCTATGCTCGTCTCCGTCGCCCAAGATTTGAAGAAACGACAGCAGATCCAACGCAAGGTTGCTCTTCGCTCTGGTCGTCGTCGTGGTCCCTTCGACAGCACTTTCATCCGCTGGACGCTCCCGCCTGAGCAGCTTTTGGTGGACCTGGCTCCTGTCGTGCTTCTCCTTCTCGCCCGCGGGTGCGAGGACTCCGACTCCGCTAGAGCCAGTATGCGTCGAGGCGACCGCGACGGCGACAGGTCCCGCACCGATGCCGAGAATGATCCATGCCAACGAAAGGCAGCCCCGCAGTAAGCATGTGCTTACTAGCGACGCGAAACGAAGCATGATGTTTACAGTGAAGTCGGATGATGATAACAAGTTCCACAAAAGTGTCCGCCACGCACTGGAAGAAATGAATGCGATCCACCTGGACCTGGTGCTGGTTTGCAGGTTTACCTGTACTAGGCGCCTCCTAGTCCTACTCCTTAGTCCTTAGCGATAGCGCTACATTTCGATAGCGCTACATTTCATGAAACCACGAGTGTGCATGACAAAATCAAATCGTCACGTCGCTAAGTATACGATTTCTTCGAATAAAGACCACACGTCGACACGACACGATCCCACGACCAACTTCACTCTTTTTTCGAAGGCATATCTCTCGGCCTCGGGAGTATGAACAACGAGCACACAACCTTAAATCATACCGAGCTTGTTTTTTTCGATTTGTCCGCGCACATCAGCACATCACGACGTTCGTTGTGTGATACGGCAGAACAACTAGCAACAGCAACACGAACCTCCTTCTGCATCGGCTGACACAAATACAGCTGCAGAGGATCATCACTGACCGATAAGAGGCCCTGTCGTTCGCGCGTTTACACCAGCAGCTGCAAGCAGAAAGGATGCCACTGCCGATGCTGCGGGTAGCTATAGCACAGATCATACGGCCGAGCGGTTTCTCCAACATTTCGCAGCATCGTGCCAGTTCTCGTAGCAAAATATGCACGAGAGCAAGATTATGCTCTCAACATCCATCGTAGAAGTTAGAGTCTCGAATTCGGAAAACAAGCCACGAAAAATGAAAACAAATCATCGTGGTCATTTCTTTCCTCCGCCTTTTCCGAGTTTTTCGGTTTTGGTTTGCTTCACTCTGGCGTTGATTTCTTCTGCGGTGAGGAAGGTGGGCATGTTTCCAAAGTTCTTTGCCCGCGACGCGTCTTCGTCCGACTTGAGCTTTCGGCGCACGATTCCCTCCACATGCTGCCGAATCATGCTGCTACGGATATCCTCCGCGAACTCGAGTTTGCTGTACAGCTGCGTCGCCCGCGCGAGCCGCATGCAGAGGCGCGCGAACTCCATCGGTTCGATCAGGTACTTGTCCACGTCGGCCTCCCCAAAGAACTGGCACTCCTGCAGGAACTTCTGAAACGCGGTTTTCAGGTTCGTCAGCACCTCCTGCCGCCACTCCACCAGCCAGGGGCGGAGCACCGTCGCGAAGTTCAGCGACGCCAGGTTGGCCAGCGCGGGAGACTGCTGGAGCAAAGCCTGGACGGCCTCCTCGTCCTGAAAGCCGCGGGCCTCGAGCGGGCCAAAGTGGTTGCGCAAATGAGCGAATAAAAGCTGCTTGCGCTCGTGCAAGTAGTCCTGCTTCCACCGGTCGAGAACCTGCGTCAGCTCCTGATCCACAGACTCGGCGTCGATGGAGGCAGCCTGAAAGAAGTAGAATTTGCGTGGGTATCACGTTTCTTTGGACGATAGGGATAGCATCCTTGGATTATATCTTTGAATTAGATTAGAAAAGGAAGACTCATTGAGATTGATTCATCTTGCTCTATGCGACGTACTCGTGGTACTGTTGATTGTACTTATTTGAGGGGCGTTGTACTCGGCTTCCATTTCCTCTATCATCCGACTCCGAGCAGGAGCATGGAACAAAGAAAGCGAGTCGAAAGCGCTCGATGGATCCCAGGATAGAAAAAAAAGTATCGAATCGTAACTACATACCTCAAGTTGATCCCCAAATTTTTCCCTGAACTTTTCCTCCCACCCCACTGCTTTCAGTGCCTCTCTCCCGCTTTCGCACGACCATGCCTTCTCTTTCAGTTTCTCGAACCAGACCGAGGAAAGCGTTGTTGCGATCTCCTGCTGGAGCCTCTTCTTCTTCAGCTCGACCAGCTCCATTTCATTTCGCGCCATCTGTTCCTCCCGTTTTCTCTTCGCCGACACTAGCCGGCCCGATTGGTGCCTCTTTCGGATCACGTCGTCGTAGATCGCCTCGCACTCCGCGCCCGACAGCGCCTTGTGGGAGAGGCGGCTCGCGATTTGTCCGTACTTGGGGAATGCAATGTCTTCGTCGTCTTCGGCCCCATGATCTCCCGGCCGTTTGTTCGACGCCGCAGCAGCCCTCGAAGACGAGCTCGACCCTCCCGCGACAATGCTTCCGCGGTTTTGTTTGTTCTGCGCTGCGAACCCCGTCAGAAACAGATCCACTTGCTCCGCAAACTCCTTCTTTCCCTCCAGCGCCCTCGTTTCGTTCTCCTCCGTCAACTTCTCCAGCGCTTCTTTGATCAGCCGCTCCCGCTCCTGCTTGTCTGACACCGCTTTCCACGCCGCGTCGCGCTCGACGTGCCGCTCCACCCCCCGGTACACCATCGCCATGTTCCCCATCCGGTTCTGGTTGCGGAACATCTTCAGCGTGTCCTGTACGCGCGTGTTCTTCTCGAGAAGAGCCCGGAAGTTGAGCAGCTTTTCCTTTTTCGCGGTGAGCTCGGCCTCGTGCTGCTCCTGCTTGATTTTTTTCCCCATCACCGAAAACAGTGCGGGTCGCTCCTTCGCAGGAACCGCGTTGAACCGACTCTCGTGGACCATACTCGGCAGCGCAGTCGCGTAGTCGGTGTCCTGGAGCTTCAGCTCGGCGACCATCTCTTTGAACGCGAGGTAAGCCTGCAGGCCGCTGTGCACCGGCGCCGCCGCCTTCCCGCTCGTCCCTTCGCCGTCGTCCTCGTCAGCAGAAGATTCGTCGTCGTCGCGGCCAGCTCCTGGCGCACGCGGTTTCTGAGCGCCGCCTTGTTCCTCTTCCTCGCCCGGGAGTTCTTCCCCCGCACTGTAGCAATACGGATCCCCCACTGCTCCGCCGTCTTCATCGGCGCCATCCATTTCTCGCTGCGGCACGACGTCGTCGTCCTCGTCGCCGTCGTCGTCCGGAATGACGAAGTCGTCGAGTTCGGCGTCCGCTTCCTCCATCTCTTCCAGTTCTTGCTTGATTTCCTCCGGCGCGATCCAAACGGACGTTTCCGTGTCGCGATTGTGGTAGAAAACCAACCCCGAGGTCGTGGTCACCTTGAGCCACTTCGTGCTGCCGACCGCCGACCAGTCTTCAGCCTCACCGACTCTTGGTCGCTTGTCCTGGATCACGATCTTCTTCGCGCCGCCGGGGGGCTTCGCATTGGAGCTCGAAGACGAGGATGAGGAAGCGCACGGCACAGCTCCACTCGATGGTATTATCCAGCACTTTTTCCCCGTCTTCGCATGGCGGAAAAAGTCGAAGCCTTCTTTCGTCGTGTGCTTCTCGTACACTTCTTGCTCCTGCCGAGTGAGGTTTTCGTCGTCGTCGTCCTCTGCACCAGGCACGGCGAGCTGGGGGAACCAGATATCCTGACCGCCTCCCCCTTTTTTTCCCGCACCCTTCTTACCGCCACCGAAAGCAAACGCAGCCTTTCCCGCCGATCCGCCCAGTTGCCACTGGCCGTTGACGAACCGCAAATTCGGCCCCGCCAGCGCCTCGAAAAATTTAGGGCCCAGCATCATGGCGGTTTGCGGCAGGTTCAGCATTTTCTGCACGCCCTCGACGCCGCCTCCCCCCGCCGCATTTCCGTACACGCGCAGGAAGAGCAACGCTAGCTGCTGGTCCCGCTCCGCGTCTGAGAAGTCGTCCAAATTGTCCAGCGCAGCCGCGGAGAGCAGCGTGCTTTGCGCGGCAAGCATCGACGACTGCTGGTGGCCGATCTGCGCCGACGCATTTAGGTAGGACTGCATCTGCATCTGGGGGGTGTTTGCCATCATCTGCATCTGCGGATTCATCATCACCGGCGCCGCAGCTTTGCTGGTGCTCACAGGCGGGGCTGGAAGCTGCTGCTCT
>RXOD01004642.1:0-19613 GCA_005223375.1 Amoebophrya sp. AT5.2
CCATCACGAAGTGCTTACCAGTTGGCCACTTGCCAGCTGGTCCGGTCATAACCACCGCCGCCATGTCTACGCTGGGGAAGTCCATCGTGGACAGCTACCTTTCTCGGGAGCGCCGGGAGCGGGAGCGGGGCTTGCTCCAGAAGCGTGCGAACAAGCGGCGGGTCACGTCCAACTTGAGCAATGCAAAATTAGCAAAACAAAAAATGTACGGCAGTGTGTGGGAGGAGTTCGGGAAAAAGCAGCTGTCGCGGTCGGACCTGTTCCAGCTCATGAACGTGTGCATCAACGAAGCGCTGCACCGCCACCACAACAAAAAGGGCCTGCGGAGAAGCTTCGTGTGGAAGGAGTTCAACACGGACAACCTAGACTACTCGCTCAAGTACTTCTTCGACGACATCCGGAAAAACGTGGACTGGGGCGTGAAGTACTTCTCGGTCTACCGCCACTGCGACGTGTTCATGAGCAAAGAAGACGTACTGCGGAGCGCGGAACTATGCGGAAAAGTGAAGCGCGAACTAGAACAAGAACTCTACGACCGGGAAAGGGACGCAAAAAAAACACCAGAAACGGAATTCGTCAACGAGATGACAGGTAGTATTACTCACATACTAGCTGCGATACTAGTTCCTCGATGGATTCGTTCTTCGTCTTGCTTCATGATCATTCGGCTCGAGCGCGTACAAACTGTTATGAGATTCTTGGTCTCGTGATTGGTTCTTTTGGATTGTCAATCTAAAGCCGATCATCTCAACCTCTTCATCTGCACCGATTACTCACGATTGCCTTGCTGTTGTTGATGTGTCTGACTATAGCCGCGGCCAAAACATCAAACGCTAATTTTCCCCCTGGCCCATCGATCGATCGACTATCGCTCCTCAGCCACTCCGGAGTCCAAGTCGCGTCTGCTGATCATCAATTCGCTGCCCGTTCTCGGTTGGCGGCCCGTGTCCCAGAAGATGAACCGGCACGATTCTCCCGCCATGCGGACCTACGACGACTTCGTGCGATCTGAGTCCCGCCCGGAGACGAAGGAGTCCGTTCGTTCGCTGTTCCAAAACCCGTTGCCCAACCAGTTCCCCGAGCTGCCACCGCTCGGGAAGCTGCGACAGGCCACCCCGATTGGCGGCAGTTTGGCGACCTCCCACGGCGGGTCGCGGTTGGAGTCGAGACCCGGGACGGTGGAGGGGGTGCTGCCGAAGGTGGGCAGCGTCGCCAGCGGGATGGTGGTGACCCAGAGAGCCGACGGCATAACGAAGGAGGGAGTCAAAGGGCCCACGGGCGCGGCAATGGGGACGATGGTGGGGGTGGGGAACTCGCACCTGCTGAAGAAATCGATCCCGGGGTCGTTGACCGGGACGACGGACGGACTGCGCCCGGGGACGACGCCGGCAGGAAGGCCCCTCACGTGCGACGCAAAAGCCGGCGCGCTGGAATCGGTACTACTCATTGCATTGCAATTGCTACGGTCGTTCTCGTTTTTTATTTGAAAGAGAGAGTGAGTCGAGGAAATTGAAGAGCAACAGTTCTTTTCCTGTCATCTCAATGTGAGACCACACACATCGGCAAGATGCACACCAGCCCAGCAGAATGAATGTCTTTACCGCGGCAACCACAAGCAGAATCCAATTCCACCGTTTGTACATCTGTTACACCAGGTCGAGGGGCTTAATTTTCCTCTTGCGCGTCCTGCCACTGCCATGCTTCAGACCACGAAGGGGCTCGCAACCAAGTCCGTCTCCCCCAAATTCGAGCCCATCACTTTCAACCGGAACAAGGCCGTCGACTGGTTCGTGGTCGACCAGCTGTTTAAGACCGTGATCAAGCGTGCTTGTTACGGCTCCAAGCACTTCCAAAAGGTGTGGGGGGAGTACTTTCTGGAGGGCCATCTCCGCGACCATGAGATCGCACAGGCGAACAAACTGAAGGAGGGTGATGCCGAAAATGGTAAGGGCGAGTCTGCGGACACGCGGAGCAAGATCGAAAAGGCGTTCAGCATGATGAACAACCCGATTCCGCGCGAGTCCGTGAAGCAGCACGTCCCCAACTGCGACTACGGGAGGGCCTGCAACTGTCCGAACTATTTGATTCCCGAGGGCCCGAGCTACTACGAGCGGGCGGAGGGGGCCTTCGACCTGCGGATCGCGGTGGGCATGGTGGCGGCGTTATGTGGGAACCTGGAGGTCTACGCGCTGATCGACCCGAACGAGTACGTAAAGCGGGACGCTTTGTTCGGCCGGGAAATGACCATCGACGAAAAGGCCGGACTAGCCTGCTGCGCCGCACTGGGCGCGAACGCGGAACTCTTCAAACTCGCAAAACCCGCATTCCTGCAATATCATGGTACAACTACTAAAATTTATTGCTGCCTGGCGAAGATAGAAGAAGATGATGTGCCTCGTTAACGTTGATATCTATGGTTTGGCTCCTTTGGACCACGTGGACGAGATCGGAAGTGGACACCCCCCCTCCCACGTTTAGGATCATTAGCATAGAAACAAATAGAATCGCAAATATCGTGAAGGTGAATCGATGATTGACATAATATCACAGATAAAGTGAAGCTGTCCATCTGTGCGGCGCTGGGGCAGGCGTACGATGTGTGGCAGCTGCTGGACGCGCCGATGATGATTGACTACGTGGACCAAGTGAAGGTGGTCACCGCGGCGAAGATTGGCGGGCACATGGACCTGTACAGAGAAGTGCTGAAGTCGTGCTTCCTCACGGAAAACGACGCCCAGATGCTGGGCGAAATCGAGTACGGCAGCGGCAGCTGGATCCTCAACGTCGGAAAACCACCAAGGCCAGGGGTGCTACTGGGGAAGAAAACATGATTTCAGCTATATGGAAATTATCATGAAAGAATCGATATCTATGTTGTTTTATTATTCTGGCGCTGAGCTGGTGCGATAATAGATTTTTTGTTCGCATCATTTAAATCATTTCGTACAGTAGATCAGCGGTGTTGGTGTACCTCTAAGCGCGGGCCATATCTAGGGAACGAAAAAAGTAAAAGTAAAAAGTGAAAAGCCGAGTAAATGAATGATGTGAAACTGAATTCAGTGTGTAACTGCTCTAAGAGTACCTCCCGAAGCTCTACCCCACCGCTATGAGGACGTACTAGATGTCGAAGCTAAAAGTCGCTTCGTTGTACCTACTACATCCGAAAGCCGCAAACTACACGTTTATGGCTGTGCCCTAAGTGCATCAAAATCTGCAGCTGCACCTATGTCATTGCGGGAGCCACCCCTTTAGCACTCCAAGAGGCTGCTTTCCTGGAGGTTGCTGTATGGCAGGACTTCCCACGGGGACCCCACGTGAATCTGACCGTGAGTGTTTCGGGCTGCTTGTTGTATATCCGTTTTCAGGAAATAAAATTCGAAAATTGTGTTTTGTCTGGGGGACCAGCTGAGCTTGGTTCCTGCTCCTAAACATCGCGCGTGTTCCTGTTGGTTTGCTCTGCGTACTATGCAGTCAGCTTTCGTCAATGGCTAATTCGTGGCTCTACTACTTATTGGTATTGGAAATCCAGATCAATAAAAGCAGCGCGAATTACAAGGGTCTCCTGACACAATGTTGAATACGCGACACTTGTTTCGATATCGAAGATTGAGAAGATCCGCCCTTACCTCGTGTATTGCAATGTCAGAACAAAAGTGTCTCCTTCAATACGCAGGTTTGGCGCCTATCTACCACCAGAATCATTCTGTTGAGATTGCTTTTGCTGCTACTGTGTGCTTGTCAGTTCGTTGTCATCTATCACTATCTTATACTGCCAAGCAAGTGCATGTGCAAGCTCTTTCATCTGTTTCGCCTTTCCTCCAAATCCAAAGGAAAATGAAGGAGCTGCTGTCATCTCGAGCCTGAGATCGCGATCCGGGTCGCCAAGAAAGAGAACGAAGGCGCGTCCGCGAAAATACCGCCGCTTAATAGGTGTGGTGCAGCACGCTCACGCACACGCACTGCGCAAGAAGTTGGCATCATCGTCCAGCAGAACAAGAAGTTGGCATCATCCTCCAGCAGAACGAGGATCGTCCGAGTGTTTTCGACCGCTGCTGCGCTGCCGGACTCCCCCTGGGCACGGATTGTTTGCGATTGTGATTCTTCGACCCACCAAAGTAATCACTGTAAGTGGCGAAAGTGGGTGGACCCGCGCTGTTGTTCAGCTTGAGTGATCAACTTCAACATTATAATCGCTCGCCAACCTTCACCTTCTCCTTTACCTCCAGAACCACGCTGCTAGGCCTGCAGAAGCGGAAAATAAAAGTGAAGTTTGGGCGCAGGCAGCAGGTCCTTCAACGGTACTATACAGAAGGAGAAGTAGCAGAGCAGCCTGAAGAGCAATCTTGTACGACGAGGACCAGCGAGGAGACACCTCCAGAACCACCAAGATGGACGCTCTGGGGGGGATTCCGAAGCACTACCTCGTTCTGGGGGCGCTGGGGTTCCTGATTTACCAGAGCGGGAGTCTTTGGCCCATGCTGTACTTGGCGCTCTTCATGTTCGTGTTCATCGTCGGCCAGCTGATATGGAACCAGGAATCGATGCTGTATCTATGATCTCTACATTTGTTCCTATTGTTCCTTTGTTCTAATCGTTCACTTTCTATTTCTTGCCGTGGTAGGTACCTACAACTACCTAGCTATCGGTAGCGGGTGAAGAAGAAGATACCCAGAGCCAGAAAGTAGACGTACTGATACTCGACGTACAACAGATTCAGCTCGATGGAAGGAGACAGCTTCAAGACCAACATCTACATCACAATACATAGGCAAAACGAAAACGTCGAACCGTAATTGACATCGATCACAGCTACGTCCCAGACCCGATGCAGGGAATGCTGAAGCCCGAGGACAATCCGGTGGGGTTCCGCTCTCCCTCTGAGTTCCGCATGAAGTACGACGACGTCTTTTTCAAGGCTGCAGACGGCGTCCAGATACACGCGTGGTGGATTCCGGGGGTGGGACCGGAAAAAGGACGGACGACACTGCTCTTTTGTCACGCAAACGCGGGGAACATCGGGATGCGACTACCCAACTTCGTAGAACTCGCAAACAAGTGCAACTGCAACGTGCTGGCATTCGACTATAGAGGCTTCGGCAAGAGCGAAGGTACCTATTCCTATAGATACGTACAAACATATACATAGCTTTTACCTGGCTGATGCACATGCTCTTTCAGTTTGACATTGAAGACACGCAGCTTTTGCAAGTGACAACAAGGACGTAAATACGAGTAGAGGTAGCGGAAAATATAGGTAGACGAAGATGAGAGTGAGACAGACGAGAACAGTCTGTCAGCTAGTATAGTTTTCTCAGACTCGTCAGAGTGAGCTTCTTTTTTTTCTTTTTTCGCTGTGATGATCATTCACGATCCACCACAGGGTACCCATCCGAGCCCGGGCTGGTCCTCGACGGCTTGGCCGCGATGCAGGAGCTGAAGGTTAGATTCAAGTGCGACGAGGTGTTTATCTTCGGGCGGTCCTTGGGCGGCGCGGTCGCCATCGCCATATGCGAGGCGGTCCAGAACTACGCCGCGGAGACACAGGCGAACTACCCCAGAATAAGCGGCGTCATATGCGAAAACACCTTCACAAGTACTGACTTCTGTGCGAATAATAAATTGCCGTTCTTCTATTTGCCTGTTCTTCTTCTTTACATGCTGCTCCCCCTCTCCTCATTGCAGCATCTATCATCCGCAACGAACTGAAAAGGTATCTCCGACTTGGCGGACAAGCTTTTTCCGTTTTTGCAGTACCTCTCCCCGGTGAAAGCCGCCTTCCTCCGGATACACTGGGACAGCCTCAGCCGAATAAAAACCCTCTCAAAAAGCGGGACAAGAGTACAGTGACTTGGCTTGTTTTATACTTTTTCTTTGGACCACCAGGGCAACTGTACTGTACTGTGGTGGCCTTGGACCCGACTGGGGGTGTGTTACCTTTGGCCAGAGGTAACACGCTGGAGATACGAACTCAAGCACCACAGTTAAGCTCCCCCAGTAGCCTTGAGTTTCGAGCTAGTACTTACTTTTAGTACTTATTTTGCTATTTACTCACTCTGAACTACCGATTTCTTTTCCAAACTTCAGCGCTGCGACCGGGAACGTACGCCTGGATCTGTGATGAGATTTATTACCCTGCACAACCTATCAATTGGACCACCCGGGCACAAGCAGTCGGTCAGTGTTAGAAGGAACTTTCGTTTCGGTTGTTGCAGTTGGTAGGCACTCACTGTCACTAACTATCCACCATCGCAGTACCAGTAGTACCGCTAAAACGAAAAACCGAAACCTCTCGAAACTGCGTACACTTTCGCAACTACCAGATGCTTTTCCTCGTCGGCGAAAAGGATGAGCTGGTGCCTCCCGAGCACTCCGAGCGACTGCGGGCGGCATGTCCCGGTGAGGCAACGATTGTCAAATTTCCGGACGGCATGCACAACGACACGTACCAGAAGGGCGGCAAAAGATACTGGACCGAGCTACAAGAGTTCTTCCAAAAAGGCAAAGCGCACCAGCAATGACGGGCAAAAACTTGGAGGCTAATTTTGCCAATATAAATAATCACGGTGGCCAAGGAAGAATGCAATGACTTGCAGTTGGGTCGTGGCGCTGCACGGTCGTCGTAGTTAGTCAGTACTAGTTGGTACGCTGCGGTCCTCTGCGTCTGCTGCTGGCGAACCGCGCTGACCCCTGATGCGATGTTGGTTCCGGCGATCAGAGCCATCATTCAATGTTTTGCTCAACCACCGCGATCGAACTCATTCTCATTTTCTCGTCGGTCTTGTTCTCGGGGCCGATGCCCGCGCACTACGAAGAGAAAGACATCGGCATCCATTTCTATCTCTCTGAGATACGCGCATAGCCACAGGAGCAGCTCGCCTGCGTTTATTGGCACGCGACACAAGCGATGCCGCGACAGTAGCCTCCCGTATGCAAGGTAGGAGTCTTCAGATGATCGTGGCGCCGGCGTGTCCAATTCTGTCGTGCCTGCGAAGCATGTCAAACGTTCGTATTCGATGTTTTTAGAAGAAGAAGCAAGTTGATCAGATAGAATTCTACCTCACCGGATCCCAAATTGATAAAGGGTCCCTGATCGACTTCGACATCGTCCACACCATGTTCATACTTGCGACTTTCACGTACTCTCACTCTGGTTCAACTACTACGAAAATTCATTCTTTCACACGCACGCACACACTTTCTTTCTTACAGGCCCGAAATTTCACGTCGACTGCAGGGCCATGGCCGCGACACACAGAAGGAGACGAAGTAAACAGGGCGCCATTTCGTACTAGAATGAATGTGAATCCGCGCGCTGCTTTCCGACACTTCCTTTACGTTGGTTTTTGTGTGTTGAAAAATGGTGGAATAGCGGGTTGCGCTTGACGCAAGGTTGATGCAGTGATAAAGCTGAAGCGAGTAATGTCAACACACCGGAGTAGCAAGTAGAAAACCACTGAATCCATCATGTTCCGCGGCATCAAGTTTGGGTCCTCGACCGCGAAGTCGAAGAAGGAGACCAAGGAGTCCTTCCGAGTTACGAGCCTCAACTTTGCCAACGCACCGGACAGGGGCACCGACAAGAAGATCAAGAAGGAGAAGAAGAAAAAGGACAAGAAAAAGAAGAAAAAGCGGCGAAAACGCTCTGCATCTTCGTCGTCGTCCGGGGGACGATCGTCCAGCGAAGATGACGCGCGGCCTCCGTCGCCACCGCGCTTGCCGGAGGATGAAGTCCTCGTGGTGCAGCCGACGGAACAACTTCAACCACCGGCGGAAGCAGAGCCGGCAGAACAACACCTCGATTTGTTCAACGCGTTCGGCGCCGGCGTGAAGGACTTCGAGAGCCGCGACGTTCGGAAAAAGCGCGAGCGGCAGGAGGCGCAGGCGGAGGAGGACGCTGCGCGGGGCGTGCGGCGGGTCAACCTGGACGGGGGGGTGGCGCACGAGCGAGAACTCAACCCGGCAGCCTACGACGAGGACCGCGCCGCAGCGCAGCTCTCGAGCAGCGCCCCCGGCGGGTGGGACCTCCCATCGCATCTGCGAATCGGTGACGGCGGGCGGGCGTGGCGGCAGAAGGCGACTCGGAGGGAGCGGGAAGAAGAGAAAGACCCCGAGGGGTTCAAGAAACCAATTCCGGTGAAAACGCGCGGCGGAAAGAAAGGGGAAGCATGTGGGGAAGAAAAAGGGGGCAAGAAGGGAGCTCCTGCAGCAGGTGGCAGTAACGGTCCGTCACACACATTTCGCGATGCGGATGGCGCCGGCGACGAAGTCGATCCCAATGAGGACCTTTCGATGTACGAGTGGGGCACGCAAAGAAAGCGAAAGCCCGACAAGGGCAAAATGAAGGGAGCCGGAAAACAAGCTGCTGCTGGTGACCACGGCGGCAACCGAGCTCGAATGGAGTACAACGACGACGAAATGTTGGGAGAGTTCGGAGGATCTTCGAAGCGTCCAGTGGAGCAAGACGATGTGGATGCCTTCGGCTCTCTCCGCAAGAAGTTCAAGGTCCCCGGCGAGACTTCACGTGGTTTCGGGGGAAAAGGGAACTACGATCTGCGCGGCACCAGTAAAGGTCGCGGTGAGCAGTTGGGCTTCGGAGGCTCTCCGTCCAGTCGAGCGGACCGCCAGCACGGGAACTACGGGAACGGTGAGCGCGGCGCAGCACCCGCACCGGCCGCCGACCACGACAAGCAAAACGCCGCGGAGGCTTCACTCGACCGCAACGAGCTCCAGGCCCGCGCGCTGGAGGCCATGATGAATGGCGACGGGAAGGAGTACGACCGCCTCACCGCGTTAGTGCAGAACAAAATCATGGTCACCGAGCAGGCCGGCGGATCATCTTCGTCCTCGAAGGGGGGCGGGGGCAGTAGAGACAAGGACAACAAGTCGTCCGGCAAGAACGCGCAGCGGCAACAGCAGCAGAAGGGGAAGGGGTACGACCTCGCGACGTCCGTCGCCGACATGCAGCGGCACGAGAAGCTCGGCGGCGACGACCACGAGGAGCTGTTCGTTGACCACATCAAGAAGCGGGGCCGGAACTTCGGCGACGTGATGGACGATACCTACGAAGAGGACGGCAGCTTCGCCGACAATTTCGTCGAGAAGAAGCGGAAGCGCGGGCAGCCGCCCCCAAGAAGTAAGGGCGGCGATCATACGAGTAGAGACGAGAACAACTCCCTCATGACGCGCGACAAGATGGTAAATCTGAAGCGGTGCCACCACTGCTTCGACGGGCAGAAGTGGAGCTACGGAAGGACCATCCTCGCCGAGTCGGAGCTCGCATTTGTTGCCCTGGAGAACGAGAAGCTCGCGTTTCTGCCGGGGGAGGTGATCATTTGCCCGTGGGACCACGTTAACGCCATGTCCGTAAATGACATGGACGACGACACTGCGGGCGAGATCCGCAACTTCCAGAAGTCGTTGGTCCAGATGCTCGAACAAGCGAGCTTCGGCGAGCAGGACGTGTTCCAGAGCGACGCAAACGACGAGTTTCTGCAGGGCAAGGCGTGGCTGTTCGTGGAGGACGCGTTTGAAATCCCGTCGCCCGACAAGCAGTCGCTCGGCGCGGGGCGGCACTGCGTGGTGCGCGGGTACCCGATCGACCGGAAGATTTTGAAGGCGGATTTGGGCATTTACTTCAAGCAAGCGTTTCGCGAGGCGACGAACGAGTTCGAAAGAACACACAAATCGCTGCTAGAGGTGAAGAACATCCGGAGCGCGGGCGGCTCGTTTGGGACGGGGGGAGTGCCGAAAAGGTTTCCGTACATGTTCGTGGACTTCAATCTGGAAAAGGGCTATCTGCACCCGGTGGATCAAAAACTGGAGGAGAACTTTGTGAAGCACGTGCTGTGTGGCTGCCTGGAGATGGACTACCTGGGGCACAAAGCCTACGGCGGGCCGTACGGGGTGGCGGGCAACGAGCACCCGGTCGTGTTCGAGGAGTGTTTGAAAACGGTGAGAAAAGCGCTTGAGGACTACGACTGGACGCGGAAAAATGGTTGAGAAACGATCGATTGCGCACCCGGGGAGCTTCGGCAATCACTATCGATATACTCTACCTAGATCCAGAACAGATTCGATCTTCCCTTGATATGGGACAAAGAAAAGCGGAATGGACGACAAATGTATGATCATGATAGATGTACAGTTTACTGTTTTTAGTCTGACGAGTGACGACGACGACGCCCGCATCCATGGCATGCATTCCGAAACGAGGCAACACCTACGACCATGTGTATCTGAAACTGAAGAGTAGAAGAGTTCTGCAGGAGAGGAGTGGAAAGCAGCTCTGCCGTGCCGGTGTTTCAATATGTCGCGAGAAGAGTTAGTTGTCAATGCTGACAGAGAAAGAGACAGACTCAAAGTCGGTATCTCGTTTTTTGTGCTGGGCCGCTCAACTTTTTCGTTTATGAATTGAATGCAGTGAGTCTCTTGAGATAGCACGGACAAGGTTACAGCTGGTGTCTGCATTAGTCGGATGCAAACCGTCACGTCGTGGGCAGAGCTTAGTTTAGTTACTGAAATCGTCATACTTGTTTCCGTTTGTCATTTTCGTCCCATCCTCGACAGCACCACCCCAAGTCCACGTCTTCAGTTTTGAAGACTTGCACCCTTGCCTCCGTGCACCACCTCTCGTCGGAAAGAATACATCCTCCCGTACACGTACACTGCTTAGATTCGCATTCGCACCGTGCACTACTTTAGAGCCAGTCCTAGTCGTCGCTCGTGCGTTCGCGTTGTTCAACACCACTTCGGAGAGTAGTTACACCCACAAACATTTACATTTTCTTGAATAAATTGCCAACTATCTTCGTCCTCGTCGACGTCCCAACGAACTCCTCCCAGAGCAAAAGTTTCTCCCCACAACCCCGCAAAATAAACAAGACCACAATCGGCTCGCCCTCAAACTTCGAGACGATACTAGAAAGTTAGAGGTCGACGACGCAGTCGCTAAACAAATTTTTCCTCTCATCTTCAGCGTTCTAAAAGAACAGCAAAATGGGTGCTTGCGCCGGAAAACCAGCCGCGCCAGCCGCGAAGGTCGAATCTCCGGTCGCTCCGGCACCGGCTGCTGCCCCGGCCGCCGAGACGAAGGAGGTAAAACTGGTTTAATATGTCACCACTCACCATCACCTCCACCACGACCATCTTCATCTAGTTGTCGTGAGTGAGTCAATGATTCAGGTGCAGCAATAAATAGAGTAGAAGCTGCTGTGCACTGTGCAGCAAGTAATTGAGAAGATCATTGAGTTGCGAAATTCTCTTCACACGACCCCACCAAAGGCCCCCGCTGCCCCCGCTGCCCCCGCTGAGCCGTCTACGTTCTACATCGTGGACCACACCTTCAAGGAGGACGCCAAGCCGGAGGAGTGGTGGGCGAACATCCAGGGCATGATGGCCGAGCCGGAGAAGATGAAGGCCTTCTTCAAGGGCAACTCGGACAAGGGCTTCTACAACCACGCCTTCTTCCCGCTGTCCCAAACCCACATGATCTGCATCTGGGAAATGAAGCCGGGTATTAATACTTTACTGTTTCGTGCTCTGTCTTCGTCATCGATGCGATGCGTCGTGTGTGGTCCTCTAGTACTTGAAATGGAATGACGAGCAAGAACTCAGTTGTAGCTATTAAACCGAGCATTAAAAATGCCGCGGCCGCGGGCGCAATTATGAATCGGATTCGGAATCGATTTTTTAATATTAAATTTTTTCTGATGTGATTGTGAAGCAAGATGCAGATCTTCAACGAGAACAATCCATATCCATCACAGGTTGCAAGCTGGAAGATTTGCAAGCGTGCTTGGATGAGGTCGTTGGCCAGAACATGCTGGTGAACAAGACCATGCAGATCTCGCCGGAACTGTGCGGGAATCAGATGCCCTTCGCGTCCGCCTACGCGAAAGACTCCACCCTCGCCATGGACGCGTCCGCCGCCTTCCCGACGAAGAGTGCTTTTTTTTGATTGCTATAAAAAAAATGCAGTTCATGTTTTGTCATGAGTCCTTCTCAAGTTGTGGTCAGTTCCAGCAACAGCACTGGTTTCATCCCTCTCACTTTAGCCGAACTTCAACTTTTCCTTTTGCTGTTGGTGAACATTTGGCTTCTATCTTCCACCGCGCCCACCCCATCGCACTGCAGGCAGCTGGTTCATTGTGCAGCACGACATGACGGAGGGCAAGGCTGACGAGTGGTGGGCGGACACGCAGAAGATGATGACCACTCCGGGCGAGATGGAGAAGTTCAGCGCCGACAACACCGAGAAGGGCTACGCCAACCACACCTTCATGCCGGCGTCCAAGGACCTCGCCTACTGCATCTGGGAGGTGAAGGCGGACGGACCCTCGAGCGATGATTTCCAGGCGCACCTGGACGCGGCGGTGGGGCGGGGGTGCTTCGTGAACACGCTGCTGCCGGTGCCGGCGGAAATGACCGGGGGGAACTGCGTCCTCAAGCCGAAGTTCGATTAAGAAAGTACTTACAAAAGTGTTCCGATCTGCAGCAGCGATAATTCGGGGATCCCCTCCTGCTCCTGCTGCGGTCGCTACATAAAGAAGTACTTAGTTTCGAAAATGACTTCTTCGAAGGAGCACCTTCTATTTCCTTTGTTATATCTTCTTCCTCCATTCCGGAGAGAATGCACAGTTTCACGTTTCAGAATCAGAACTACCCATAATGCGAATGCCACTCAGCCGATTGTTAATGCCATCATTCCAGGACGACGACACCGACTTAACTACCAGCCTGCTTTCACTTCAGGGTGAATTGCGAGCTGGTGGAAGACGAGCTGGTGCGCTTGTACAGGAGTAGAGCCTATATATACGAGGCATGAAACATATTGTTGAAGAGTGAATCGGGACACAGAGGTAATACACAGAAAATCCGATAGTGGTAGTCTGCTGCAAAAGGAAATGCCATTGTTCCGCTAAGTACTTCGATCATATTCACAAGCACTAGATCTAGAACATTTCTTGAAATGTAAATGTAATGGAGAATGGTTGCGGCCACACACTCAAAAACATAGCAGCCAACGCTTGAAGGATCCTCACGAGGCGGACGATCGAGATCGTTCTACTAACTTGGGTAGTAGACGTGCGGTTGGCAGTGGCACCGGCACGAAAGGCAGGGCTTGCAGGACGAGTATATAATTCGATACAAACGTTTTTTCGCGTGGACGTGGACGGTTTCTCGACCACGAGGATGAATACGATGAAAATTGTTCGTTTATTATATGTTAATAGAAGCTGCACTTCGGTCCGCAATGCTTTGTTTTGCTTTCGTCGTGAACAGCAATTCTAGTCTGATGGCTGCTGCGGCTGCGGGAGACGGCTCTTTTCCCCAGGAACACGTTCATCAAGTGAAGAAGAATCTGATCCATTTCGATTTCTTCGGCCTGAAAAAGTTAGGCTTGACGACCGATTGATCCTTTTTTTTGTCGCCGTGTTGATGTGATCTTGAGCTCTCTCGCAATGACAATGAACCCCCTCCCCCGTGAAAAAGAAAACCAATCGTGCTTTCGCGATCTCTTGTCTTGGTGCTTCCCCTTCCGCAAAATCAAATTAACGTGTAGAGAAGAATCGCAAAAATTTGAATTTTACAAGAAGACTTTAGTAAATTGTGAGTGTGAGTTTCCTCTTTGTGTTTTTCCTTTGAAGTAATTACCAGAAAGATCAAAAAGAAAAAAATACGAACAATAATCGTATTTGAAACTCGCATTGCGCATAGGGGCAATGCGGTCAGTAGTGGAGGCTTGAGACCCTATTAAGAAGAGGAAGCTCATCGATGGCGACAAAGAAAAATGGCGCACAGGTGCAAGGGGTACAGGTGGGGTAATCTTCTTCTGCGAAAAATATGCTACAGTGATTGTTGATAGAAGATCTGTCGATTTTTAGTGGTTCGCGCTCGCCATTACTTAGTTTACGAGAAGCCCCAGCAGGGCCTGAGGTAGAGCATGAGGACAATTTATCACGATGAACTTTCTTCTCCTCCACAGCGGAGGTTGATGTAAGTTTTTACAATACACGCTCATTACCTATACCTTCTACTTCGCGCGCCAGTTTTGTGTAAGCGAGCTTGCAAATGCATTTACCTCCGCCATTTACTTTGATGATTACAACACCTCCTCACGCTACTAGTACTGAGACCTCTGGCGTTGGCCGCCCTGATAATTATTCCGTCTGGCGAAGCCGATGCGCTGAAGCCGTTCGTCGAGCAGGAAAAGAGGCAGTTGCAGCTGCTGCAATCTCTGCACCTGGCGTCGTGCGGGCACCACCTCCGGCATGGCTTGTAGGGAGCCAGCTACTCTCTACTAACCCACCACCTGCACGAGCACGTCGACGTCGTCGTCGTCCACCACGGCCTCCTCGTCCTGTTCTTCGTCTGCCGGTTCCTTCGCTAGTGCTCCATTCTGTTGATTCATCCTCGGCGTCTGCATCGGTTCACATTTTCCCTGGCTCCCTGCTTGACTTCACATTCACGTCAAGTTGAGCCAGATCGTCCTTCACGCACGCGGTAATCGAAAATTCCAAGCCCACCACGGCAGTATCATGTTGCCGTGCCAGGCGCATGGCATGCTGCTGCTGGCGGTGCGGGTTTTTGTGCTCCAGTGTTGTTGGACCATGCTGAAGGATGTGGGCGTCCACAGCATGCCGCTGCACGGTGAAGCCACCGCGTCGGCGTCCGCAGGAGGTGCAGCGTCCTCGAACGAAGGGCAACAAGGTGGCGGGGCTCCTGCTGCGTCAGATGTGGTCGACTGGGAAACCGAAGACGCTGCAATGCACGTTCCGGACGAGTTCGCGCCGCCACTCGAGCAGGCTCAATTATTTCACGCAGTGGGGCCGCAGACGAGAACAAGAACTTCGTCAACTCTTCTCGATCCCTCGTCCGCAGCGACCCTTGCTGGACGCCTGGCGCGACTGAGTTTGCAAGGTGGTGACGCGTCCGATGAGGCTGTGGCTGCGTTGCGGGGTCGTTCTGCTTCGCCTGCCGCGGTCAACATGCAGGCGCACGGCAGCTTGATATTTGGCGGAGGTGCGGGCGGTCGTGGGAGTGGGGCGGCTGGTGGCATTCGCGACCCGACGACTTCGTCCACTGGGGAGCGATTGAGTAATCAGGAGTCCCAGGCTCCGCTTGTGAAGGTGAATGCTTCCTTGGCGTCCAGAAATGCAGCACTCCGTCCTCGGCCGACCACGGCGACGGCTACACAGAGGACGCGAAGCGGAAGTCCTCGGTCTCAGACGCGTGGTCGGCAGAGTAGTAGAGCGGCGGCGAGCACGTACTGTCAGAGCCTGGTCGGCCGCGCGTGCGCCCAGGCGACGGGGATCATGACCTCATCCTCATCGTCGCAGCAGCTGCAGCCGACGAGTGGCCTGTTCAGTATTGGGCCTACCACCGGAAGCGGGTCCATCCCCTCGGAGCAGTCGCAGTTGTCCGTCGGCACCTGGTTCAGTCAGGACGAACACGAAGAACGGGACGGGGCGCTGCATAGTATTAGTGAACACGATCGTGATCCCCATGACGGTCATGTTGGGGGGCATCAAGGGGAAGAACACGTCGAACATGCTTCGTTACTCGGGCTCTCCTCCTCGGGGAGCGGAAGCGGAGTGCTTGCAGAATCGGGCGGGGAATCGCGGGGCAGCGGAAGCGGAGGTAGTGGCTCGAGCAGCGGGACAAGTGGAAGTGCCGTCACCTCGCCTTCAGCGTCGCAGAGGAAATCGCCGACGCCCTCAGAGGATTCCGGGCTGCGTGAAGAGGACCATCGTATTGCGCATGATGAGGAGGTGGCGCAAAGCTTCGCCCTGGCCGACGAGATCTCTTCTCAATTGCTTCCACCACCGGCGGTGGCGGTGGAGGGCGGGCGGGCGGAAGACTCTGTAATTTTTGGTCCTCGACAGAGTTACGTTGGCGGCGCCACTGCAGGCACAGGCTCCTCCGGATCAGGGGGCGTTGCGTCTTCGAATGTTGTGGAGCTTCCGGCGACGCCGTTTCCATCGACATCGGCGCATGTTGGTGCCGGGACACCACAGGCCGACCCAGCCACCTCCGTGCAGGTCTTGATACAACAGTACCAATCCCATACAGCCATGCCAACTCCGACGTGGCCAACTCCGACATACTCTGCTGCGATGAGGAGCCGAGGCTTGTCACCGCCGGCGCCTGCAGCTCATCAGGATGATGTCTCCGCAATATCAACGGCACCTCGTAGGCCTACAGTCGTATCGCTGGGAGCTTCCGCTGCTCCTTCGCTATCTACTGCTGTTGGTGGGTCACCTGCTTCGCAGCAACTCGGACTGGCACCTACAGCCAAGCAGCAAGCACAAGTAGCCGATCATGGTGCGGCCTTGGCTACAGCTACAACGGTGGCGACGAGTGCAGTATCCCCGACTGTCTTGATCCAGTCAGCAGAGTCGAAAGCTGCTGCTTCTGCTGCAGTGAACAACCCGACCGCGACATCTTTCTTGTCGCAGCAGGAGCGACTACTATCTCCGAGCCGCGTTCTTGTGTCGCCCTTGCCAGCGGGAATAGCGGGAGACTCGGCGGGCGCGCTAGGACAAGCACAGTTTCAACTTCCGCCGCGTCTGCCTCAGGCAACTGCAGGTGGTGCTACAGGAGGTGGAGCACGGCCCCCAGAGGACGAGGCACGACGCCGCGGCCGCCGGAAGCAACGCGGGGCGGCGTCTACCGACCAGCAGACGACACAAGGGCAGCGCGACGGCCCGATGGACGAGGAGGACCGGGGAAGCGATGAAAGAAATTCGACGTCCTCGAGTGGCAGGAGGAGCTACAGCCGCCCCGTGTCCCGTGGCGAGGGTGAGGGAGTAGTACGAGAGAGTCAAGATAGTCAACACGAAGAAGCGGATCAGGTGGGAGGTGGGGCTACTCCTACGGCACCAGGAAACAGAGAAGACGAAGCGCAGCGGAGGGCTACCAGAAGTCATCCCCAGAAGACGCCGGCAAAAACTGTTTTTTCGCCACCGCGCAAAAGGATCACGCCTGTCGACAACATGAACTTTTTGGACGAAATGTATCAGCGCCAGGCAATTTTCGAGCACAACAAACAGCGCATGCTCATCCTCGCAACGAACAAGCGAACCGGACAGAAAGTCGTGATGAAGTTGCAATGCGTCCCGCCCCTCTCGGAGAGGGAAAAGCGTAGGCGAGATGAGAGGGAAAAACGGGCCAGGGGCGGAAGCGGAACTTCGGTAAGTAGTGCCGCGCCAGCTGGTGGGGTAACTATGGGCGCGTCGCCATCTCCGGGAGGCGCGGGCGGCCGCAGTGTCGCACATCAACACGGAGCATTAGCGAGTAGTTGGGGTGGTCATCAACAACATCAACACCAGCGTCAGCAGCAGACGGCCGTTCCGGGGGGAAGTAGGACGACCACGCGGTACATTGGCACGCGCACTACGATAAGTGCGTCGGGCGACGCGTCACCCCAAGCCGTTTTGTTGCACGCCGTGCGGTTCCAGCAACGCCATTCACTGCCGGCGGGGGGCGCGGCTAGCGCAGGGACAGCGGTGGTCCGGGTAGCCTCGGGCCGGGCTTCTCCCGCTCTTGCTGCAGAGTCCTCCTCCTCTTCGCCGGAGACCACTCCTGTTGGCACGAGCAGCGCCAACAGCGGCCACCTGACGCCGTCGTCGGCAGCATCTTCTGGTAACCGTGAGAAAGCAGGAGCAGGCGCGGAGGTTGCTGTGTCGGCTGCCTCCTTGAGGAGAAACAGCAAGATGAAGAGAAAAACTTCTCAGCAGGGGAGGAAATCGAAATCCTCCCGACGAAATCCTCCCGGCGGCTCCCGCCCTGGCGAACACCAGCGTCAAAGAACTGAAAGGCCGGCGCAGAACTACCAGCACGTGTCGATCCGAGAAAGCCTGGAGGACTGGTTGAACTTGCCGCCACATCCCAACCTAGTGCAGGTGTTCGACGTCTTTGAGTTGAAGGAGAAAGAAGGCGATAAACTGATCATTGTCATGGAATACGTCGAGGGCGGCAACCTCCGCAAGTACCTCGCCGAGCAGGGTGGCATGGCGGGTACTATGCTGGGTACAACTTCTACAGGAGGTAGAAAGAACGAGCAAGCCGCGGCTCAGGAGTACCTCCGCGGCACGAGTCCGGCCGTTGCGATCGCGAGACCTCTGGGAGGTGGAGTAAGCTCCGCTGTTGCAGCCGGTGGTGCGGGTGCGTACGCGGCGCAGCGCTTGGGAGGTGGTAATCTCCTCACCCATCATCAGCATCAGGGCACGGCTCTGCTGCACCCTCAGCAGCAGTCCTACAACCCTTTCGGAGCAACAGCTGCGGCGAGAACCTTGTCCCCTCCATATCAACAAGGCGCCGCGGGGGCGCCATCATCTCGCGGGGGCTGCCTGGCGCCGAGCAGCAGTCCCGTGGCCGCGAATGCCAGTCCTCGGGCTGGAGCGATGCACAGGATTTTGCAAACATCATCACATTCACCGGGACCGGGGGCATCTTCATACGTGGGGGCCGCGCGGCGCAGCCTCGGTTCAACTACATCCTCCGGCACGTCCGTGCCCCTTCACGCACCCACCGCCCGCCGGGGGGAGCAAGTCGTGCACCACCGCCTCTTGCGCGAAGGCATCCGAAGTGCCGCATCTTCCTCGGCGGCCACTTCGTCCTACATTCCCACGCCGAGCACCTTCACTGCCAGCGGGCATGTACTGAGTCCCCCTACGTTAAGGGCGGCACCCGCCTCGCTCTCGCCGCCACCGCACCACGGCCGCTCCAGAGCGCCCACTCCGATCGGGCAGCTGTCGCATGGACGTCCTGTCGTTTCAGTTGCGGCCGGGGCGGGGTTTGTGCATAGTAGTGCCGCGCTTTCTCCCGGGGCCTCGGTTTCAGTACCCCTTCCGACAGGGGGACCCAGCGTCAGCGCGACACCGGGAGTGTCGTCACCGAGCATAATGTCGGCGGGGGGCGGACCACTGGGGGCACCCGCGCCGACAACGATATCGCTAGCGCCCGCGGCGACGGGGACCGTACAACCGCCCGCCCCGCACATCGGAGCAGCAGCAGGACCAGGCGCACAACCGCAGCAACCCCAACTTCCAGCAGGTCCAACCCAGCAAGCACCAACGACCGCAGCGCCTCCACCGCCGTGGTCCTTGCCCGACGGCGGCACGCTTCCGCCCCGTCCAGCGGTGCCACCACCACCACCTGTCGCAACGACGCCGGCCCTGGGTGCCGTCGCAAGAGCGGTGGCAGCGTGGCCACCTACTAGAGGACAAACTCCAGTCAGAGCTTACGCTCCTGCCATGCAGCAATTCGGCTCTGCTCGCGGTGGCGGTCCGTACCGTCCCGCGGCGCGCCGGGTGCTCTGGGGACCCTACGAAAGGGTCACTGCAGGAGCCCCGGGGGCCGAGATCCAGCTACAGCCAGGAGGAGGTCCTCCGCCTCTTCAAGTCGTACAGACGCGCCCTCTGCCACCGTCGCGGATTTCATTCTCGTCCACGCCAAGTCGAAGCACTTGGCCAGGTGCTGCCGTAGCGTCGGCGTCCGCGCCCGCCGGGCCCGCCGGGCCCGCAGCTAGCACGCAGGCTTCCGCAACACCTGCCTCAACAACGCAAAGTGGCGCACGTGCCCCGTTCCGACTGGCGGCGTCACCTCCGACT
>RXOD01004643.1:0-19606 GCA_005223375.1 Amoebophrya sp. AT5.2
GAAAGAAAAAGCCACCGCACCCATGGGACGCCCCGTGCAGCACACCCGCAGGCTTGGCGCGGCAAAGAGAGCGGCGCGCCGGGGCTCAGGGGTGGGGGGGGGGAATCCCTGCAAGTAACGGCATGCCCTGCAACTCTGGCGGGCGATCTCCGTCGCGTTGATATCCTTCGTCTTGTGCTCCACAGGTCTGGCAGCGAAGAAGCTTCTGGAGGACATGGACGAGAATGGGGACCGCGTCATCACGAGGCAGGAGTGGGTCCACTACTTCAAGCGAGTCGTTTATGTTGTGCACAGTGCCAATCTTCTGCGGTAGTCGTGGGCTCTGCACTCGCTACTAACTGCAGCTTTATATCCAATTTCCGGGGGCCGGGGCACAACCTGTGGACGTGCACGTGCTCGGCTGCATGTAGGCGTCGTTGCGCCTACCAGTAGCTAGAGGAAGGAAGACGGAACAGGTGTAAAAGTCTAGTGTTTTGATGTTTCTGCTGGCGACAACTGTGGTCTGATTAGCTTTGCTAGCGGCGTCGAAAAGTAAAGCTGAGGACAGCGCTTACGATCGGGACCGCAGGGTAATATTCTGTGCACTTTCTGTTTCTTTCACATTCCCGCCTGCACGCAGTACAGCGAGGAGGATGTTCACGAAGAGCTTGACGCCTTTCTGGATGGCGCCGGCGTGCCCTTCTCTTTCCAGGTGCCCAAAGTAGACAGCGACAAGAGCAAAGGCCCACGAATCAGCGGCGGCGACGCGCTATCTGCAGCTATGGCGCGGGGGTAGGGTGTCCGATGTTGAAAACCAACAGAGCTACTTACGTAGTATACTCACTAGCTGGCGCATTGGCCTGACCCGCCCCTCTAGTGCGATCTGTTGCTCAGCTTCACGCAACAAAAGTCGACCAAACTACGCCTAGGTCTCGGCTGCCACCGTGGCCGTCGTATACTCAAGTAAGTTAGTATAGCTGACGCAACACATTTCGTTCTGTAGGCCCAACCTTGCGTGTCAGTAACAGTATCTTCTGTCTGCTGTCCTCCCTGCGCCGAGTCGGTGTCAGCAGCCAGGTATCTTTTGCTTATCAATCTAGCGCTTCCTGCATCAGATTCAGAAGTCCTAGTGGCACGCTTCATTTCGGAAACTTGTTGTGTAAGAGGTGCAGCCAAGTGTTTACGAAGCCCGTGACGCTGCTGAAGGACCTAACGCTCGGCAGCAGCTCCAGCTCGGGCTCGGACGGCGGGAAGGGGGCCGCGGCGCCCGCCACCGTGGTTCCGCTGGACTCGGAGAAAAGCCTTATGGGGGTAAATTCAAGCGAAAAAGAGAACATGCGAAAAGCGATGTGAGCCGAGTGGGCGATGTGGGCAACGTGTTTGATCCATCGATTGGAGCAATCAGTAAAAGACAGTGCCTGAATTTAAGTGAAAGTGATGAAAGTGCAAGCAGGGAACATTACCTGCCCCATTTTTTGAATTGCAAGTGAGTGACCGCGCAAGAAGGCGTTGTCTTATAACGGCCCAATTCAAAAAATTTATGGTTCGTCCAGCAGGATGACGGAGCAAGAAGCAAGACATTGACATTTTGGTGTTTGCTCGGAACGCTTGTTCGCCGTGCAGATGCAACAAGTAGTGTGTGTTCCGCTCAGATGCAACAAGAATTTTCGAGCTTGTCTGCCCGAATAGACCCCCACGGGCATATGAGCGAAGCAAAGGGACGAGAGCGATGTTGTCGTCGATCAAAGCTGCCTGCTAGATACGGGCTCTTCGGTAGACGTCGTCGGACCCGTCGTTACAGCATCAATTGGAATCCTCGCCCTTTCACGCAAAGAAATTTACAAAGTTTAGAGGTTCTTGAAGTACGCCTACACCTATACGCATACGCAGTTCGACAAGGTAGCCCACTGCTCAGTATGGCGGAAGCTCCCCCTTGTCCTGCCCCTTCTCCGGTGCAGCCTTCTATGGGCGCGCCTTTCCCGCCCGGGGCAGCATCGCCTTACTCCCAGCAGCTCCCTGAGATGCAGTTGCAACAGCTGCAGCTGCAGGAGCAAATGCAGCTGCAGGAGCAAATGCAGTTGCAGGAGCAAATGCAGCGCCAGCATTCGCAGCTGCAGAACCAGCAGCAGAATCAAAACCAACAGGACGAGGTGCGGCACCTGCTTCAGATGCTACGGCGCAAGATGGACGACGACTACGAGTATTTCGCGCGCGAAATCACGCAGATGGAGGAAAAGTTCCTCCACAAACTCACCGCGATCGCCGAGGAAAGCAGCAGCAAGATTTGCGCCGTCGCTGAGGAAAACGACCGCCACCACGACAAGCTGGAGCGAGTCGAACAGAAGTTGGAACAATTGCTCCAGTCGCAGGCGCAGCAACCGCAGAATCGGGAGCTTGGTGTCGGTGGACAAGCGGAGGGAGGCTCTATTCCAACACCTTCAAACGGCAAGCTGGAGCTGCTCGAGCAGAAATTGGAGCAAATCCAGACCGAGGTGCAAACACTCGCGGGGGTGGTAGAACAAGTTGCGAACGCGAAAGACGCGAGTCTGACCGAGCAGAAGGGGGCTGCAGAAGCAGGTGCGGAAGCGGGAGGCGACCGCGGCGACCAGGAAGCGCTTTACGCGGCGTTTGAAAAGCGGGTCCTCGCCAAGGTGCGGCAGGAGTGCGGATTGGAAGCGTCGGCGGCGGGCAGCCGCAGCAAGGGCGGTGAAAGTGGAGTTTCAGCATCTAATTCCGTCGAAACTTCTGAAGCGGTGAATAAAACGGACGTCGTGCTGGCGAGACTGGTGGAACAGAAAACGGCGGCGACGGAGGAAAAAATCGAGCAGATTGTGGTGGCGCTGGAGAGACAAAAAGCGAAAACAGAAAAGAACATGGACGTGTGCGTGAAAATACTCGAAGGCTCCAAGAAGCAGGTGGACGGACTGGCAGAAAGGATCGGGAAGCTGAATGAGGTGGGGTCTGCTTCTTTCTCTTCTGACTCGAACTACGAACGTGGAAATGCGAAGAAAAGTTTTGACATTTTCCAGCGATCATGAGCGCCTCATTTCTGAACCAGCACCGTGTCACAGCTCCAAACCTCTAAAATCAATCGAGAACCATACATCACAGCAAACTACGGTGCTCGCGGCGCGGTCTGCGCAGCAGGAGCAGCAGTACCGGGAGCAGTTAGAAAGGTACCGAGCCAGCGACGCGACTACTGAGCAGTTTAGGGAGAGCTTCCGCCAACTGGAAGCGAACCACCGGTCCGCGTTCACTAAGCTCTCCCGCGCCTGCGACGATCGGTTGAAGCAGGGGATGCAAAAGTTGGAGCAGCAGCTGGTGGAACACGAGCCGAGATCAAGGGGCGCCGGGCATCTTCAAGCGCAAGACGAGGTGGAAGCGGTTTCGGAGCTTCGTGCCGAGGTGAACGTTCTGAAAACAAAGTCGCAGCTGAGCCTGGAGAAGTTCAACCGCCTGGAGGTGCTGCTGGAGGAAGAATACAACCAGCGAATCGAAACGGTGGAGCAGGGAGTGAGGTCGTTGATGAAGGACGGGGCTTCTGCGGCAACAACGACAACAAAGGGAGCGAAGGATGCGGAAAAGTACTCACTTCTTCTTCTGACAGGTTCTCGTCGGGAGGGAGCAATCACAGTCATCGAAAATCAAATACTGCTATAACCCTTTGATACATAGCTCGTTTGAACTACAGGCCCGGCCCGCAGGCGCTCGCGACTTCCGCCATCGAGCAGGTCGAGCTGCGCGTAGACAAGAGTCTTCGCGCGCACATGGAGGCGCTCGAGACCACGATGCACTCGTGCGTCGAGTCCTTGCGCTCCGAGCTGCAACGCGACCTCCGCCGGGACCTCCACTGCGATCTGTACCGCGATCTGCACCGCGATTTGAAGGCCTCCCTCCCCGCCCCTCAGGAAAACGAAGAGGAGGATCTCGAAAGTGGCCTGTACCACGCAAGGAGCGGCGGAATAATGTCAAAGAACCGCGATCCTAGCGAGCCGCACCAGCACAACGCAGACGCACCCCTCGTCGCTCGCAACGAGCTCGCCGAACTCCGGCAGCAAGTGAACAGCCAGCTGCAGGCGCTCGAGGCGCAGCTGCGCGCCGCGGAGCGCGCGCTGGAGGAGAGAATAGTAGCAGGAGAAGTACAACAAGTAGACAATTTAAATTTTCCAAAACTCGAGCACCACGAGAAGAGCATCACTGCACTGGCGTTCAAGGCCCAGGAGCACCAGCAAGACGTGCACGGTCTCGAGAGCAAGGTCCAGGATCTGACGCTGCTCCTGGCGGAGGCAGACAAAAAGCACTTCCTGCTCGCGGAGGAAGTGGCGAAAATGGCGACGGGGAGTGGCGAAGTTGCCGGCGCGACGTCGCTAGCAGAAGTAAAGGCGGACTTGCTGGAGAAGCAAGTGCGGGGAATGGAGCGGAGGCTGGCGGAGCTGGCCGATGCGGGGGCGGAGAGGGAGCGGGTAGAAGGAGGTGTGGGAGTGCGCGTGAAGAAGGCGACAGAAGGACTGGAGCTGAGGATGAAGGACGTGGGCGTGGAACAGCAGAAAATCGGAGAGCAGATGAGGGTAATTCTGTGGTTTACCTGTCGCATAGAAGCGCAACAAGAATGTGCTGTCGTTGTACTAGCCAATAGAAGTAGAAGCGACACTTCTACGCCGCGCAGGCATTCCAACATACCCCAGAACCTCGTCAAACGCGGGATCTTTAGAAAATTGGAGTCCACGTCCTCACAGTTGTCAAATGCGAAGAGTTTCATAGCTTTTTTGTTTGCAGCAAAATTTTTTTTTTTTGCAGCGGCTGCAAGCCACCCTCGAAGACCGAATCACGGGGGTCGTGTCTGCGTATCTGCGCAACCCGCCCGACGACGAGCGGCTCCAGGTTGCCCCCCCGAAACAATTGCTGCAGGCGCAAGCCGAGCGGCAGCAGCTGAAGCGCGAAGTCGAGCACAACATCCAGACTGTGGAGAGACGGCTGAAGGACGTCCTCGCCCAAGTTACGGACGACCACACGGAGGCTTTCCGCATTCTCACCGAGATGCTCAACCGGAAGCAGGATAAAGGGGACCGGGTGGTAGAGAGGGACACAGACTCTCGTGTTGCGCCGGCCGCAGGAACGTCATCTTCGAGCCCGAGGATAGTAAAGCCCCGAAGCGCCAGCGTGTCCGGATTCACCGTGCGGCGGGCAGCGGAGGGGGTGAAAGCGGGGGCACGAAGGAGCGCCGCGGCCGCGCCGGCACTACGCATCGGGGGCATCTCAACGTCCGGTGTCGGGGCGTCCGCGATCGTGCCGCCAACCGGAAACGCAACGCAGTCCAGCTCGGAGGAGGAGGAAGGTGCAAGAACCACGACGACAGTGGGAGAGCCGCAGCACACGCAGGCGGACAATGCTTTGATCACGAGCTTCCGCACACAGCTGCTGCTTCCTCGCGCGAAGCGCGCGGCCAGCGTGCCGGTCGGCACGCGGCGAGGCGGAAAAACGATCTTGAAGACGCAGCAATACGACACTTCCACCAGCTCCTCCGCATCCGCGTCCCTCGCCGACCACGCGGGACCATCGGAAACTGAAAGTCCCCCTGCTGAGCGGTTCGCCTTCTCGTCGTTACAACCGTACTCAACTACTACATCTGTCGGCCACGTCGAAGATGCTGCCGCAGCGTTGCGAAAGCGCCTGCTCGATCTGGCGCGACCTGCCTCGATGGGACCAGTCGACGGATCGGTTAGTGCCGGGGCCGACTTCTCGGTGGAGGGACGGCCGGCGGCCGGTGGGACCGAAGAACGGCAGGACAAACTAGTGGTCGGCCAGCTCGTCGCCGCGTCCTCCGAGCTCTCGACGGCGGCAAGCAGCCGGCTAGCGTCGAAGGAGCTGAAGATGCCCTCGACGTCGGCCACGACAGGAGCTGCGGGAGCCGCCGTCGAGAGCTCCTGTTCCTCTGCGACGACGCCGAAGGCCGCGGTGGATCCTGTCCGCCGACCCACGACGCCAAAGTTCGACGCCGTCACCGGGGCGTATCGAATCTTTCCGTACGAGAGCCGCTGGTTACAACCTCGGGACGGAAGCGCCGAGCGTGACACGGAAGAAGTACCGCTGGAGGGGGAAAGCGAGCGCACGATTGAAGCGCAGCCGCAACGGCAGCTTTTCCCGCCAGTGAATGAGTGGTTGGCGCAGCCGCGAAGCCAGTGATGGAGTTGAATGAATGTGTCATCTCACAGACCTGAGCGACGCACGGCTCCTCATCGACCACTGAGATGGTCGTACACCACGGACCCTGCCCAATGGCAGGCGCCGCGATCCCGCAAGCGCAAAGGCGGCGACCGAATAAAAGAAGGCGTGCTTCTACTTGGCTCGAGCGAAGCGAATGTCATCGATCGGTCGGACGTCCTAGGGCCGTGCTACTATTCATTCTATATCTATCCGCATCCGATAATCGCAATCGGTCATCGACTTTTGTATTCGTTGATCACGTCGATTCTTCTCGTCCTGCTCGTGCCTAAATTGGTATTGCCGAGAGGAAGTGTCGTGAACGATATTCGCCAAGAAACTACACTACCGTAGTACACTAAAATTAATTTTAATAGAGTACTACTCGTGCTGCGGTAGTTCGTTGCACTTCACGTCGCAAAATCATGTTCGCATGGCTCAAAGACGCCCAGCGGCGAAGTAGACAGGGGTCCGATGCCAGCGATAGGGATAGCGAAGTAGACAGCGGCGAAGTGGAACTTGATGCTAGTCGATCGATAAGTGTGAATGTTGGCCGGCGGCGACGACGATGGTGCTAGCGTTCCGCTTGCAAGCGACCAGCACCGAGAAGTGGGCCCGCGCGTTTCGTTTTCGTCCGCACCGGCGGAGTCATCAACAGCCGCGGAGAATGTGTCGAACCGACCCGGATCCCAGTCCCCCGGCCTGCAGGGAGAGGATGAGGGAACCGCAGCCACCGCCGCAGCCCAGGCCCGCCACCACCTCCTCGTCTGCAAGGTTCTCGTCGCGCTGCTACCACTCTGCATGCTCGCAAAAGCCGCGGCAGGGATTCCCGGACTGCTGCTCTCCGACGCGTTCGCTTTTGGCGCTGGCTGCTGCGCTTTTTTTAGCAAGGCGGCAGGACGAGAAGGGGCTGCGGGTGCTGGGGATAATACAAATTCTAATTCAAATGCAATTAACCCCACTACGGGAGGACGAGGACAAGACGCGGAGCCGCCTCCTCCTCCGACATCAACTGTGGAGTCCCTGTTTTCCCCCCGGCCACGACTGACGGCGATGGCGAGCGCGTGCGTGGGTGTTCTGGCGGTGTTTGCGCTGTTCAACGCGTTTTGGAACCTGCTGGTGCTGATTCTGCTATTCAGCCCGAGCACTGGCCCTAGCCCCAGCCACAGGCCGTGGGCTAGTTTCATGCGGACAAGCTGCGCACCGGAGCCGGGCCAAGATGAGGACGGAGGGGGACCAGGAACTGCGGCGTCTGCGCCTGAAGGCAGACCTACTGATGCGGCGGACGGAGTAGACGGCGCTGGCTTAGTTGGACGGAGATTTTTTGACCGTGATCACCATGACAAGTGCTCTGTGGCGACGGCAGTGGGGGACGCGGTGCTGGTGTTCAGCATTGTACAGTACTGTTTGCTCGCTTACTGTGCTCGCGAAGTCGAAGTCGAGCAAGACGAGGCGCTGAGAACCAGCAGCGTGCTCTACGACGACGACGCTGGAATAGATTTTCAGGCAGGTGGTGACTATCGCTATCCCGTCAGGACGGGCGCATTTTTGGCGCGTGGTCCATTCCGTGAGGGGGCAAGAACGATCAGCAGACCGGTTGCGCAGCCGGCGGCGGTCGTCGAGCTCCCGCGCAGGAATCTGGGAGTTGATGGCGGACCCGACGCTGACACTCAACAAGGAGGCTTCTTTCCCTTCTCCGGCGCAGGACACAAGCTGGGAGGAGAAAGCACCACCCAGTGAGCGCTGCGATAATGTAGAATCACATAGAGAAGTAGTTGGCACAGTACATTGAGGCCACTGAGGAGCAGGTCGGGCCGCGCGAGTGTGGGGCGTGAGGTGCTGCCTGCGCCTGCTTCAGGATGGCGACCAGAAGCACGGATATAGTGAGGACAACGACAAAAAACAAATGCACACTTGAAAAGGTCTGCACGGCGCGGCTTGCAGAGCTGTGTAGCAGGCTTCATTTTCATAGAAAATTCTGGAGGTGAAGACGCACGCGTGGGTTAAGATCAACAAAGATGATGGGCAGGTCGTGCTGCGAGAACGACAAAGAAGAAGTGCGTGATCTTGACTCTGGAGCATGGTCTTTTCAATGAAGTTCGACCAGTTGCGACACAAATCCGCGAAGTCCGTTTCTTTGCGATTTTTGTTCCTGTTTGACCAGACAAAATGATGCTGGCTCGTCGAAGTTTTTTCTTTGAATCAGCGTCGCAGAGTTCGTAGTTTTTTCCTCGTGTGCTCTTTTTCTTTCGTGCACAAGTTGGTAAAGTCGTAGTCGTGGCTTCTTGCTGCAGAGAAGGAGCCGCTGACGTGATTCGCGCGGGTTCACGACAAAAGAATGGAGGCTTTCTGCTCGTTTGCGAGGCGGCCGCCGCGCTTGCAATCGGTCGCGGCAGTCTGCAGCGACCGACCCTCAAATCCGCCGCGGAGGCGGACTCCGCGCACCTCGCTCTCCCACGCTACCACAACTGCTGCACTTCTCATCTGCGCATCAACAGCGTGTTCCACCTTGAGCACCCTCGCCCTTGCGGCCCCGACGGACCAGGACCCCGCGACCAACAGCGACGATTCCGGCACTGGCACTGCCGCTTGGCTGACGCACTTCTCTACCGGCGATCCGGATTGCTGGTCCAAGAATGGGCTGCTTGATTGGGAGCGGTACCGGCGGCATTTTTTCGATATGATGAAGGACGCGCGTAGCCTTGAATCGATCCCCGCTTACCCCCAGTTCGAAGCGTTCGAAAAGAGTTGGCTCCACGTTCTGGAGAACTTTCCCGTCGCGCTCCGGGAGTGCCCCCTCGGCACCATTGCGAGCAGCCTGCTTGGGGCCGCGTGGAAGCAGGCGAAATGGAAACAAACTTTCCCGCTGCCGGAGTACTGGGAATCCACGCCCTTGCTGGACCTGCTCGGGCGCGACGTGGTGGAGACGCTGCGGTACGCGAACTTCCGCGTACTCGTGAGCACCGAGTGGCCCATCTGGAAGATTCTGTGCCACGTGGATTTAAGCACGCAGAGCCACGAGGTGCTCGGCGAGTGGAACCAGCCGCAGAGCTGCGGCGAGCTGTCCGTGGCGGGGTACCCGGCGCCGTTCATTCTGGATACCATTTCCTCGTTCACGGACTACGCGGAAAACAAGGGTCTCCAGGCCGCGAAGTTTCTGAAGGAGCTGGACCCCATGATCTACGGCCTGATGAAGGACCCCAGGGAGTTTGGCACGGTGTTTTTGAGTCAGTGCCCCAGCGGGGCGCTCAGCATCTCGGTGGTGTCCTGCATCCTGGCGCTGATGGCGAGCCCGGTGCTGTTCGAGAAGTTCGAGCGGATCGTGCAAATGCTGTTCAACATGCAGCAGGGGGTGCTGATTCAGCCCGAAACCGGCACCTGGAAGGTGTTCTGCATGATGCACGCGCTCTCCACGTTTCGGCTGCGCAGCTTCGACCTCGCGTTCGCGTTCGAGGAGCTCGTGCTCGAGCGGGAGCCGCTGGGGGGGTTAGTGCAAGAACTCCCGGAGGTCGTGGGAGCTTCTACTGCCGCGGCGGTCGGCGCAGGGGCGTTTTTACAGCTGCACGCGCCGCCGGAAAACTGCACGAGCAGCTGGCGGCTGCAAGTAGGCGGCGCAAAAGTGCTCGACGTGCCGGTTCTGGCTTCCCCCGGTTCGTTCGACGGTCTGCGGAACGCCGGCCAGTCCAGCCTCCGCGAAAAAACCGCCGCGAAGCTGCGCAGCCGCGCGTTGCTGGCGGGACGAGTGCGGCACGACGCGGTGCGCGACCGGATGCTGCCCGCACTGGTCCAGAACCGGGAGCTGCACGAGTGGCTGGCCGACCACTTCTTCCCCACGCGCGTTGTAGACAGCGAGGACCACAACAACCCGCACGTGTACCTGTCTGCGGTCGGTGGCAAGATGATGCAGCCCTACCTTGCGGGGTTCGTGCGTCGCTTCTTTCTGGAGCTGCGGCTCAGCGCTTTGATCATCGCCTGCCTGGACGAGGACGGGCTGGCTGCCTGCGTCGCGGAGAAAAACAAATTTTCCACCTCATCTTCCGAAGATCCTTACCGCACGTTTTTGTGCCTGGACTCCCGCCAGGGGCACGTGATCTACAACAAGCACCGGTGGATCCCGGTGCTGCTGTCCATGCACATCGACGTGCTGTGGCTCGACTTCGACATCTTCTTGTTCAAAGACCCGGTCGCGCACATCAATTCTCTGAAGACCGACTGGGGCAAGAAGGGCAAGTTGGACTTCGAGGTGAAGAAGCAGAAGCAGCTGCCGCTGAACTTCGCGAACGTGCCGGCGAAGTCGCACCACCCGGACGAGCCGGAGGGGTTCGACACGGACGCCGTCGAGGACCTGGAGCACGCGGTGGAGGTGCGGCCCCGGTCGCCGGACCTGGAGAAACAGTACAGCCGGGCAAACGTGAAAAAGGTGTATCGGGAGATCCGCTCGGCGCCACAGTTCCTCCCGTTGCGAGACCCCGCCGTCGAGGGCAGCAGTACGGCAACAACCGCAGGAGCTGGTGGAGCGGCGTCCTCGAACAGTGATACAAAAACTTCATCTGGCAGAAGCATCAACCACCGGGCGCTAGAATACAAGCGCGCCGTCGAGGAGCAGGACCCGGCGGTGCTTCCCGACATTTACGTGACGGAGCACTACGACGCGCTGTGCATAAACTCAGGCGTGTTCTTCGTGCGCGCGTCGAGCCGCACCCTGAACTTCTTCGTTGAGTTCCTGCGCTGGCAGAACGACCACGTGTTCGCGGACAACCAGAACGGCTTCGACAGCTTCTTCCAGCACAGCTGCGCAGACTCCTACGTGCCGCACGAAGTCGCGAAACACGTCACGTATTTTTTGTAGACTGCTGGTGATGGAAACTTAGACAGTCCCGTGATCGTGGGCGTAAGCGCGACTAGCCAGTGGCAAGAATATATGGAGATGGATCGCAGCACGACGAGTCGGCGTTTGTATCCATTCAACGAGCAATTTTAACCACTGAAGGCGATTGCCACCATTTCCGCGTCAGGCAGTTTGAATTTGCACTTGTGCCAGAATAAAAAACGAATGCCCGGACCAGGTACGGGCTTCTCGACGTGGAGCGGAGTTATCTGTGTGCGGAGGGCTGGCACGGGCCTTCTGTCGAGCAGGCGGTTCTGTTTCACTTCTGGACTTCCGACTTCGACCACAAGAACAAGCGGCGCGACGGGTCGCCCATCCGCATGAAGAAAAAGCACTACTTCGACCTCTTCTACCCGCCTGTGGGTACGAGTAGGAACGACCAGGAGATCACGGCGCTGCTGGAGGATTTGCGCTACCCGCGGTTCCGGATACTGGAGAAGTGCGCGGTGATGACCACGGGCATCAACGAGCTGATCGAGGCCAAGGCGGAAGCCTCCGGGCAGCAGTTGTCGCCAAGCTCCACCGGGTCGCTGAAGCCGAACCACCAGGAGTTCGAGCAACGGCGCCGCCTCGCCGTGGAGAAAATGGAGCTGCAAAAACATCGCAAGGAAAAACTGGAGGAACTGAAAACCGTGTACGGAGTGGACTTTGGGGCCATGGAAAACCTAGTGAACGCGTTGACAGACAAAGTGGAGGAGCAAGAAAGGAAGTTATTCGCGCAGGACGAAAAAATAATGATTCTGCGAGACCAAGTAGGGGTACTGATCGGCGAGGTGGGAAAACTGAGCGGCAAAAAATAGTTCTTCTGCGTTTACCGCGGGTGGGGGCGCGATGGAAACCGCCGGTTTTTCGGGTGAGTGTACATAATGACCACGACTACAGATGCTTCCCGCGCGACAACCGAATCGATCGCCCCGACTGGCTGCGCTCTCGTCGCGCGTTTTACTGTGTTCACCCGACTATAAAATGTTACTCGTGCGCGGAAGTAAGTACGGGGCCGCCGCGCAGACTTATTCTTTCGTTGGCATCCGTTCACCTAAACGTGTCAAGTCGACGCTTGCGCTGGTTTCCACGTTGCCGATTCATCACAGCCACCTTCGTTTTAGTTGTGGTTTGTCGTTTCTCTAGCCATGCGCTTCGTATTCGTGAATCGGTGCAGCCGTTCAATCGTGATTTTTGCGGAATTCGTTCGTCTTTGCGGTCGTGGTTTCTGCGTGCAGCGTCCCACAACAGCGTGCATGGTCGATGTAGTGCACGGCGTAACCTTCATGTAAACGTTCGCCCCAAAGTTGGTCAGACTGACAGAACCCCTGGCTGTAAATATCAACCTTTCTATGCGCCACACCATTACGACTGCATTACGCGTACTTCTGCGCCACTAAACCGAACTGCGCGCCGTTCGCATTTACAGCGTACACCTTCGCAGCTACGTGAAATAAAATGTCGTCCTACGCTACGTACCGTTCGCTCACGCTCGCCGACGCCGAGAAGGAGGCGGAGAAGCTGTTTCTGAAGCAAGTGGACAAAGAAATTCGCAGGTCCAGCGGCCCGAAATCCAGCGCCAGCACGGCGACCTCCGACTCCGGGTCCGAGGGGCAGGATCAGCGCGCGAAAAACAAGAGCGGCACGGATTCGGGCTCCGAATCGTCCTCGAGAGGCACGGTTGACAAACGTGCCCCGACGACAACATTGAACACCAGCGCCGCGAGAAATTCTTCCTCTGCCTCTTCCGACGCTGGAAACAACAGCAACAGCAACCTTCCCCGCGATAGCAATCTATCGAACGGAAATGAGCCGGGCCTCGACCATTTCGAGGTGGGCTCACAACGTTTTTCGAACTGCTACCGTTTGAAACGGTTCGACTCGTACCAGGAGGGGGAGATCGAAGCCGAGTTTCTCGAGAAGGTGCAGAACGGGGACCTGGCGTGGGTCCTGGACTGTTTGGAACGCGTGGCGGACCGGCAGATTATTTACTCGAAGTGGGCGGGGGGCGTGACGAAAACCTGCCTCCTGTACGCGATCCAGAACAAGGACGAACTGATGGTGCGGCTCCTGCTGCACTTTGGCGGCCGCGAATTGCTAGACGCCGCGCGGGACTTCAAGGGCCGGAGCGGCTACGACTTCGCCCTGAAGAGCGGGCTGGAACTGGGGGTGATACTGGGCGAGATCGAGTCCGCACGTATCGACACCTGGCGACGGGTGAAGAAAAGCGAGGCCTTCAGAGTCCGGGCGAGGATACAGTGATCGTAGATTTTAGAGTGAGTGATTTTTGCGCCGTGGTTTGGCGAAACGAGTGCGCGCGTGGCAGCAAAATTGTTGAGAAGCAGTAGAGCTGTTCAGAGGAGTTAGATTTTGGGACAGAACAGAGAAGAACTGCGACTACCACAGCCCTTCGAATACTTCATAGATTACGTTGCTCTCAACACGAGTGCCATATCACTGATCGTTTTCGGTAGGTAAACGAGTTTCGAGTTGCGCATCGAGACGATACAAAATGAAGACAAGGCGTGCCTTTTCGTCTAAAAGAGGCGGCGCTCTTGCGAGAAACGCACACTTTCCGCGTGTCAGCCGTATCCCGGCAGACGACACCTGCGGACCCGAGACCACAGAAATGAAAGAGAGAACATGCACACGAGAACAAGGCAGATAAAAAAAATTCGAAATTCCATGAAAAGCTGGTGGCCTAGGCCTTGGCGCCACCTTCTAGTTTCTGCAGATTGGCTTTGGCTCTGCAAACAGGGGCGAGAGTGAGTTTGTGTTGCGTCGAAAAAATCGGCTGTCGTCGTCGGGTATTTTAGCTCCACTGGCCGTGGTTTGGCTCAATACTATGAGTCGCTGCAAATGGTTCGAGAATCGGTGGTATGAGAGTACAACAAATGGCAAACGTCATGCCAAAGAGAGGGGATATTCGAGGTCGCCGTCGCGTATAACTCGAACTTGATTCAGACTCAGAGTCAGAGCAGTAATACAGTTGAGACAGATACTCATCGTTCACCAAAAATGTAGACAGCGTCTCACGTAGCGGAAGGTCACACTCACATCTGCGTTTCGCCCTTCGCGGTCTGCTCTATAATCAGGAAATAACAACACGATGGGGACCAATTACTACGGCCACGCTCCACCGTGGTCCCCTTACTGGGATCACGCTGCGGGCTATCCCGCAGCGCCATCACAGCAGCGTCCCCAGCGACAAGTCGGCATAAACATGAATGTAGCTCGTCCGTCATCGGTGGCGCAACCCCCGGCGCTGATAACAGCAGTCGATGACCTACTCCAGAATTTCATCGACCAGGCCTCTATTTGCGCTGACGGGACTTGCGTTGTACACCGCGGATACTACTACGAACAGGATTACGGTCTGCTGCTGAGACAGGACAACGGGAAGCAAGTTGGTCATTTCTTTCACGATGCTGTCGCTGGTGCGCTGTACCTCTGCAACTACGAAAGCTATCTGCCCCCCGCTTCCTTCGTCGTCGGTCATTCTGGATCGGAGAAGAAGACGTACTCCGGAACCATGCGAGGGAAGTTCGGAGATGGCCTGAAGCAGGCACTACGCAAGCTGATGTCCCACGGCGAAGAACACAGAGTCGAAATTTTTTCAGATGGCGACGAGTATCAATTTTATTACTGCAACTGCGGCTATGCGGCTGGCGTCGAAACACTGCATTTCGACGTCATTCAGCCTCGCGAAATCATGGTGAGTGACTATCTGGCGCAGCAGTTTCCACTTCTCCCCCGGGACGCAGCTGTAAACAAGCATTCTTTTATGCTGCGCAGCACGTTGGTGCGCGTGCAAATTCCGCGCGACTACTTCAAGATGGACCGCTATTTGCCACTTTGGCCGCGCGAGGAAAGCCGGTTTTTTGCAGCAGCGGTTCGCTTACGGAACCACCATGGAGAAGCCGCACAAACGTCCGTCGAGGTTCTTATTTCCCCGGAGATCCTGAAGCGACGGATCTACGTGAAGGGAATGCTGGTAGTGGACGACTCCAACGCGTCGTGGTATCGCAGTCCATATGCACGACCGCCGATACTGTTCGGCTACAACGCTTTGCACCACGATATGGTATACCGCGACCGGTTTGATAGCATCCCCGTCTTCGAGCAGAAGAAGCTGATTGCGCAAGCATGGGAAGCGGCGTGTCGACGACCGCACCAGCACCAGGAGGGGCATCTCCATCGCGACACGAGCATCGAAAACGCGAAGCAGCTACTACAGGCACTTTCCGAGAGCCCGAACAGCTTGGAGATGCAGGCTATCAAGGAAAGTCCAGCAGCCCTTGATATCGGGAAACGGCTTCTGGAAGCCTTTACTGCCGAGCACGGTCGCGAGGCTACCAAGACCGGAGATGACCGGGGAATGATCGCCGTTCCCTACCATCCGTGCCGAAATGCTCACGAAATGCGACTCATCTGCGCTCTCGGAAGACGCGCCGTCTGGGTCCCTGCGGATCTGTTTGACATTTTGGTGAAGAACATGCAGCGTACAATTGAAGAGGACTACGACGCGGCGCGCTTGCAGGACCTGTGCAGGGCGGATCTCGTTTCCTCGCACACGGGGGACGGCGAGGACACCGAAGAAGAACGAGAGCGCGCGGTCGTGTTTCAGCGCGTCTTTTCCGCGGTCGGTATTGGCCTACGCGGCATCATCGACGCGGGCCGGATTCGCTTTGTCACCAGAAGGGCGTCAGGGTTGGGGGGCGTCCGCGGCTCCAGCGATAGCGGCGAACCTGCGAACAACAACACTAGCATCGCGTGCCTTGACAAGAAAGCGGTAGAAAGCTTCACTCTGCAGGGGTTCGAGGGCCAGGACAAATGCCTGAACGGGACGTACACGTTAAACAGGAAAAAAGGACAAGTCAACGGGCAGTTCACTTTCTGGAAAGATCGTCACTTTCTGTACTACGACGGACGAAAGTACGCGATTCAGGAGGAGCGGCGATTTGGCGACGTTTGCAAATTCACAGAAACACACCCGTTGGCGTCGCTGGCTACTGCTTCGGATGGAGACGATTGGTGGGCGCCATCTTCGAGTTGGAGTGTTCGAAAAGGGGTGTCCGGCGGCGAAGGGTTGCATGATGAGACCGAGGTACGAGTAAGGTGTAGCGCTTCGTCCGGATCTGCGGATGAAAACCAATCTTCCAACGGCGCGGCGCCGACAGCAGAGCTTCATGTCGATTGGGGCGCGTTTCTACAAGAGTGGGCGGCAAAAGATTCAGAGCCCCTTGTTTTGCTAGCGATGGACTTTGTGAAAAAAGTGATCCGAGCTGTCGCAGAAGATGCCCGAAAACTGCGCTTACAGTCATTTTCGGCAGGGAACTGGCAGACGCGAGAGCGAAAAGCAGCCAGGGAGTTGCTCCGGCTCTTTCCAAACCATGTACGCGATGACGCTCGACCTGAGTGTGCACCCCCGGAAAACATTGCGGTTGCAGTTGCAGATAAAAGTTGCTTAGTATCCTCTGACACAGATGACGCGGCTCGCCACGAGAACGAGAACCCAGCGGGTGCTAGAAGCACGTCCGAAAAAGCAGTATGGAAACCACTGGAACAACTACAACGCTCGACGTCACGAGCTGGAGCAAGGCGCGCGGCCCCGATCACCAGCGATGGCCTCCGAAATGAATTGGTGCAGGTTGTCTCCGGGCTTCCTTGTTCTTCCCGACGCGAGGGCACGGGTGCGTCGCATCAGGCACCGATGGTCTCTAACGCGTCCTCGCACACTGAGGTGTCCGTGCACCATTTGGGGCGAGCAGGCGAAGACCGACCGGCGCAGCCGGCTGGTGCAGTACAGCCGGTGCCAGAAGCGTCTCGTGGTCCGCGACCGTGTGTCGCTGTTTTGCAGGACTTCGTGTCCACGTGCGCGAGCCAGTACTTCCCGCAGGCCGGAGACGGTGTGCCGCACGACCACGACTGCGGGCCATCGCGCGAAGAGTTCGAATCGTCCCTAAAAGTGGAGATCGAACGGTCGGTGAGACGCATTGCGTTCGGGCTCCCGCGAGGAGGCGCATCCGCTTCCTCAAGCAGTGCGGGGTCGAGCAGGAACCACGCGGGAACCTCTTTGGATCAAGAGCAGCGGCTCCACGCGTTTCTTGGCGACGGCGTGCTGGATTTGTTTCTGTCCCTGCAGTGCGTCCGGGAAAGACCGGACTACGCGAAGCTAACGGCCAAACAGGCGGACACGTTGCGACGGAAACTGCTCTGCACAAAAACGTTGGGTGGCAGCTCCGACACACCCGAGGCCGCACGGGCGGCAGCAGAGAAACTGGAGGCGGAGGTAGGAAAAAAAGCAGAGCTCTTCGCCGAGGAGCTGTGCAGTTTCCTGGAGTGGTGCGTGATGGATGACGTCGAGATGCCACTCGCGGGGGTGGAACCGGCATTGCGACCGGATGGTGCTGGAGGTTCCTTCGACGAAAAGACGAGAGCGATAACGAGGGTTATTACTGAGGCCGTCGAGGCAATAGGCAGCAAAAAGCGGCCCCGGAGGTCCTCGGGTGAAGGAGGTAACGATGACGAACAGGACGATGACAACGTGGAACCACCACTGAAAAAACGAAAAAACAACGCGTTGCTCGCGACGAAAAATTAAAATACGACGCTGATAACGAACTTTCTCGCGATCCGTTAGTGAAATAGACGCGCAAACGATCCACTTACTTGGAGTAGCAGTAGTTTACACCAAGAAAAATGTTTGATCTTCGAAAGCATACTAAACTGAGTTCCAATTCAAGCTTACTATACTTAGTTTCCATTCCGAAACTTTCTCCGATGGAGCGTCCGAGCCACCGCTTACTAATCCATGGGGTGCTGCGAAAAAATACCATCACAACCACGAAGTGGAAAAATGGAGCGCATTTTTGCTTTCAGAGCTACAGTGACTATATTTTGCTTTATTGATATTGGCTGCTACAACGACCTGATTAGTTCAATCGCGGCTGGCGAGCTGCGGTGTAGAATTGATATTGCTTGAAGACAGGATGGCGCCAATGAATGCCACAAGTTAGTACAAGCCGAGTACGAGCAAGCGCGGCAATACAAAGATAGAAATCAAAGATAACACCGATCCACCAAGGATACAGTGGTAGGCTGTTGTGCATGCCGATAATTAATGCTATGACGCCGAAGTGAGCTTTGCTTCCTTTTGCTTTTGTGAATGTACCACAACGGTAAGTACGCCGAAGAAAACGAAGACAAAGCAGCAACAACAGGTTCTCGCCAGGTAGTCAAAGCAGGGCCTTCGGCGCTATGCTCGTTTCCCTCTGCAGAGTGTTGTTGTTCTCGCATACGCTCCCGCACGATGGATGAGGCGACCGCGACCACGCGAAATTGTACTTCATTGTGTAGTACTACATGGTTTAGAAGACGTGTTGAGCGGAGGAAGCGGAATGGGGGCGTTGCGGTAGGGGTACGTCAAGTTTTGCCGTCTGGGCACGTTTACGTCCCGAAAGACGAAAAAGAGGCCAGCAATTTAGTACTAAACGGCTTTCGCGCTACCGCTAGTGGCGTGCGCGTTTCGTCTTCATCGCTTGTTGAAAAGCTTCATTTCATCGGAACGATGGCGCGACAGGAGCCGCGAATGCCCGACGTGACCCCTCGCCAGCCCCAGCTCGCACTGCCGTCGCGCGTCGGCGACGTGCGTTTGGACCCCGTGTGGCAGCGGTATCTCGCGGTCGCGACCGAAAATGGCACGATCACGGTCAGTGACACGCATGCACCCCATCACCAACAAGTTCTCTCCTCCACCACGACCAGCACAAGTTCAGCCGGACCTGGATCTCATGGACGTGGATCGCCGTTCCTCGCGTGGGTGGAGCTCAGGCCGCAGTGGATGGATGCAGCCTCCAACCCATCTTCCCGCGCCGCGACCACTACCCTCGCTTTGCTCAGCGCCGCCGGGGGCCGGCTCGCAGTCCACACCGCGCGGTCGCTTGGCGGGTCGCGGGGCTGCGCGGGAGTCCAGTTTCGAACAGCATGGTCCGCGGCACTGGGCCCCGCGACTTGCGTGACCGCGATGGAGGTGGTGCCACTCTCCCCGGCGGACGAAAAAGGAGCGATCCGCGGCGGGCGCGGCGGAGCGCAGCGTCCACCTCTCTGCCGCGTTGTGCTCGGTGACTCGTGCGGCCGGGTGACGGTGGTGGACGTGCCAGAAGTAGACCCCGGCAGCCGGACAGGAGAACCGGGGGGGCAGCTGCGGTGGCCTCTGCCGCCTTTCGACGCACACGTGGAACCAGTTACGGGCGTGGCGGCGCTCCCAGACAGCGGCGGGACCCGCCTGGTAACGGTCTCGTGCGATGGCAACTTGCGGATATGGAGGTACTTCGAGGTTGCTTCTTTCTCTGAAAAAAATGGAAATCGAATGGTGTAGCGGTCACGCAAGTACTTTTTTGGCCGATCGGGCATTGCCCACAGCTGGCGCGGGTAAGCACCACGTCGCGGTCCATCACAAGTTAACCCCCGTGGGTCGTTGGGGGCTAGGAAACAAGATAAAAGCGGCGTGGAGGCAGCAAGGTGAAGGACCTTTCGCAACCCCCCACGAAGTCG
>RXOD01004644.1:0-19596 GCA_005223375.1 Amoebophrya sp. AT5.2
GCCCCGAAGCGACGACGGGAGCTTTCGCGCCCCCGCAGCTGGGCCACTCGCGCGCGTCGCACTGCGGGCCTCCGCCGCTGCTCTCTGTTCGCTTCGCTTGCGACTCTGAGATCAGCAAGCGCCCCGCCTCCTTCCTGGACGCGCTGAAAGCTATCGGGGCGCTGCTGGCGATCTTGTTCGAGGCGCTGGCGGAGCAGTATGCGCTCGAATTCATCCCCAGCAGTATGCGCAACGAGCGCCGAGAAGACAGAGCGGCGCGGGATCCTACTTCCTCGGGGACAAGGGTGGCCGCCTCCGGCAGATTGGAGCGGCCGCGTGTGACGCGAAGAACCGCGGCGCCACGCGTCGCCTACTTTTCCAGCGAGGGGGCTCCTTCACGCGTGTGGTGCTGCGACAATGAAGCCAGAAACTAGCGCGCGCGGGCGCCATCGCGCGGGCGGAAAGTTCACAGCGTCGAACGCGCGGAAGGGCCATCGCTCCTGAAACCAGTCTGCTATGGGGCGCGGAGCTTTGCTGCAAGGCGACGCGGGACACCCTGACAACGCGCCAAACGCCTCGCGTATAGTGTTCCACGAACAAATGCAAACTATTTGAGTAATAGGCCACAGACCGGGCGCGACCTCAACGGCCAGCAATTCGTCTACGATCAGCAGACGCAGGCGGTGGCCTCCCAGCAATCGAAACGCAGCAGCTTGCGGACCAGCAGCAGGCCGCCAGCATTACAAGTAGCAGACTCAGCTCCGAAAGCCCTACGCCGAGACCGCTGCGGATTTTTCCGGAAGCGTCGCGCGGACTTGCGCGGCAGCTTTCACGGCAGTCCGCTGCCGGGTTTCCTCGCTTTTATCACAGAAAGGACCAAAGACCAAGAAGAAGCCGCAGGACAAGGGGCGGTCGCAACGGGCTGCGCCCAAAAGGCGAGCGGGGGCAGCGCCGAGAAGGTGAAGCGGGCGAGCGCGATCATTATCGCGCGCCAAGGGCTGGCGCCTGCAAAGGCGGAAGAAATGGCGGCAGAAGCGAGACCCGAAGCGAAGAAATGGCGGCAGAAGCGACAAAGACGCAGAAGCGAAACCAATCGAGGCAACTGAGTCGAGCAAGCAAGACCGGCCGGACGACTCGGCCGACGCGTTTCACCCTCAGGGCAAGAGTTCTGCCGCAAGTTCGACGAGCTGCCCCCGGAGCTGTGGCGAGTTCTCGCCGAGCCGCTCTACTTCGAAAGCCGGCGGCGCGCAGCCTGGGGCCACCGCGTACGCTAGCCAGTATCGAAGTACTGCGCTCAAGCCAAGGACCCCGCGAAGCGTATGCGGGCGGCGTCGGCGACAGACTTAGGCCGAGACCCCAGCGGCGCTTGGGCCGAGCCTTAGGCCTCGCCAGTGGATCCAGAACAAGAAGAAAAAGCCGCAGACTGCGCGGAGTTTGAGGACGGCCAGGATTTTCTCGGCGACGGGGTCGCGGACACCGCTCACGGCTCGCTCAGCAAAAACAGCGTCGCGATTTTCGTCGGGCAATTGCCAGCGCCCGAGTACTTGAACGCTCGAACACTCCCGCGCGAGCGCGTGGAGGCTCCTCAGCAGTGGAAGATCGGCCAGGGCAACGGCACGCATTCAAGCGGTGAGCGTCAACGCTGTGGCGTACAAGTCGCACGAGTGGCCCAAGAGCATGCCGTCCTGGGTGTCGTTTGTGCGGGGGCTAGTGACGAAGAACCCGGACAAAGCGGCCCGGCTGGAGCCGTCGGAAGCAAAGAGGAAGGAAGACGAAAAGGCTCGCCGACACTGATGCGGGGCATCAACGGGACGTCGGAAAAGAGTTGGCGCGGCGTCGAAGGCTGGCGCGGAGGCTGGTACAAGGGCCCGAAGGAAGGCTGGCGCGGCTCGCATCAAAGCGCTAGCAGCACGGCTACCCAGGGAGTCAAGACATCAGCCGCGTTTGAAAATTCTTATGCAGTACCTCGGACAACGACACCAGGCAAGCAAGAGAAAGAGTCAAGGGCGTACGACCTCGCAGGCGATGAGATAAAGACACGAACGCAGCGCGGCGAGGCCCTGGAGCCATTCCGGGGGCCTTTGCTGGTCCTCTTCAATGGCGCACAGTTTTCGGCCGAGGATTTCAAGAAATCGCGCGCGCTGTACAAGGGGAGGAAACAGCGCGCGGAGAAGCAGTTCGGGCGCCGTGGGATAGGGTTCCGGGGCATCTACAACCTCAGCGATGCCCCGGCAATCCTGCCGCGCCGCGGATAACCTGAGCGAGGTCGGCGCCCGATGGCGCAGAGAGTTCCGAGGCAATTCCTGCCACGGTGGACGCTCGCTCCAAGCAACCGGCGACGAAAGCAACAAGAACAAGGGCGGCGACAGCATTCGCCATCGGTCCCGGACGAAGCGCGATCGCTCTTCTTCGCTGTGGGGGACAAGGAGGGAGGCCGGACTGCTCACGCAGGCGGGGAAAGCTTTCCGCGCAACGCGTCGCAAGAGTGCGACGCGTCTCAAGTGGAGCAGAACCCCCAGACGGCAGCGATGACGGCCCGCCAAACCATCCGCAGGACGACGAAAAACAAACAACGCAGCCCAGCCCGGCGGAATGCATCAAAATACAGACGCGCAGCCGCCGCGGGCGCTTCGTTTGATATCTACAAGGACGCCGCGGCCTCGCCGACACAGATGAAGCGCGAACAAGCGCAGCGCAGCCCGCGGCCAGCTGGTGGCGGCTTCTTGAAGCCTACCGCCACGGGCGCGCGGCGTCGACGATATACAAACGGCGAGGAGGCAGCGCCACGCTGGCAAACCAAACAGCCGACGCAAGAGAAAGAAAGCGAAGGAGCGGGCGAGAAGCCCAACGCAAGCGAACGCACCACACCCAAGAGCGCGACCCGAATAGCGGCGAGGCTGCTACATGATTCAACGAAAAAGCCAAAGGCAGAACCAATACCATTTATTTTGCCAGGCCTGCAGCGTTTGCCATGCCCCCCAGTTTCCATCGTCTAGTGCGGCCCCCCTTCGTTTTCGTCGTCGCTTTCTTGCAAGCGCCGAATTTTCTGCATGCTTGCTGCGTTCAACCTGCGCCGCGCAGTCGCATTCCGCCCCTTCAGCTTTTTCACGTTCTTGATCTGATTATCGATTTCGTCCCATTGTTTGGAGAGCCAAAGCCTGTCGGCTTTTGTTCCGGTCGAGGGTGCTTCAAGTAGCTGGCTCCTTTCCGCTTCCAACTCTTCTTGCCGAACCTGCAGCGCCTTCCACTGGATTTGAAGTTCGTCTTCACATAAACCTCCACACGAAGAGAGCGCTGCACCTCTCCCAGAGGCTGACGCAGATCCCCGCTTGTTCGAGCAGGAAGAGTTTGCAGCTGGAGTGCGAAAAGGATCGGGGCTTGGCTTGGCGTTACTGTTCGGCGCTGGTAAGCTTTTCCGACTTGGCGCTGCGTTCGGTTTTAACGCATTCCCCCACCTATTCTCGCGCGAAACTTCTTCCCCAAGTTTGTCGGGGTTGTGGTCGACGACGTTTTTACCAGGTGGAGCACCATTCGCAGCAGGAAGATGCGCCTGAGTGACAGTGGCGCTGCGTTTCAATATTCACTTCAGCTTCATCATTCAATTTTATTGCGATTGTATTATACTCAAAAAAGTTAATATACAAAGTCCAAATCCAATGTTGATAAAGTATAACTACGATCTACCTCCAGCGCCAGCGCCTCCCTGGCCTCATTTTGTCCCGCCCCGACGATCGGCCCACCACTTTCGCCTGGCTTGTTACCATGCGTAGCCCCAGCAGACGGAGATGGTGAGTCAGCATCGATTAGCGCCTCGAAACATCTGCTGTCGGGTTCTGGTGTAGAAAACCCGTCTTCGTTGTCGTCTGGCTTCGCGGGCCCGCCCGCTGAAATCTGCGAAACGCCATACGCCGGCACCTCCGGGGTAAAAGCTGCGCGCTGTTTCTTCTTTTGTAGTCCGTTTTTGACATGGCTTCTGGCATGGGTCGCCGCGTTCGCTTTTTGTTTAACCGGAGTGCGAAAGCCGTAGTCTCCATCTAATACAAGCCCCGAAAGTGCAGCGGAGCGCGACGATGCCGGCAAGAGTTCTTGTGGTGTTTTCCTGGAGACTTCACCGCCAGCGTTAGCGTTTTGCGCGTCTTCCCGACCGCTGCGAAGGACCCGCTTTGCCTCTCGTCGCGGCGAGGGCGCCGGGCGGAGATTAGTTACTAGCGCGCTGCGATTGAAGCTCATGCCGGCGGCGTCCTCGTTCACGCCACCCATCTCCGCGTCTGCCATCCTTTCACCTTGCTTTGCTGCCGCCTCTGCCATATTCCCGAACCCAGTCTGCCCGCACACATTTGCAGCACTGCTGCTAGAGCCATGCTTTGGCTTTGCGCCGCTTCCTCCAGATTCGAAGTTCGATCTGTTCAAGGCAAAACGAGAAGCGCATGGCCCTGAGAGGATGTCGCGGACCGCGGGCGGAGAATGTTGAGCGTCTTGGTCTTGAGGAGGTACCGCACGACCAGCAGGCTCCTGAGTGAAAGTAGTGCGGAACTCATTGCAGAAGCGCGACCTTACAGCAGCAGCATATCATACTCAAACAAATTTGCTACACCATAGAAACACATCTTCCCCCAGCCTTTACCTGAAGCACGGAGCAGTCCTGTTTACGCATGACCCGAGTATAGTCGTCGGCTGCGATTTTTTTTCTCGCTCGCACCTTTCTTGCAGCTCCCTCATGCAAGTTTTCCGACGCCAAAGCTTTCTGCGCCGGCTGCTGCTGAGGGGACGGCAGCCGCTCCACTTTCCGCTTCCCTCCGCCACGACTGGCTGCAGAAGAAGACGTCGCGGATGCGCCGGTCGCGGTCACGCCGAACAGTCCTCCCGGAAGCTGGTGCTTGCTTTTGTGCATGCTCAATCCACGCTCCACCGTCTTCACTGCCGTCTTCTCCCGTGCTTCCTGTTTTGTTGCGTATGCGTCTCAATCATCGAACTGCGACTGCGAGCACGAGGAAGCACAGCTACCTGATAGGCCCGCTCTTGATTCAGCGGATCAGAAGACGTGATGACGGACAAGATGGAGCATCAACCTACTATCCAATGGGGTTCAAGCTATGATCTAGCCTCTTTGCATGAGAAAAATGCATCTTTTCGGGGCGCCAGAATATGTATTTTGGAGCCTCAAGAATCGTCATCATAGCATCGCGCTTCGCTGTCGAGAGTCGTGCTCCGTCCGGACCCGCGGTGCCGGTATGTCTGATCACGAAATCACATCATAGCGCCGCGATTAGAGTATCGCGCAATCGTTCTGGACGATTCGAGGAGCCGAAAAATACATATTTCCAAACGCCTAAAAACCCACCATTCCATGGCGTTTAACATTCAGCCCATCAAAAGTAAGCTGACGCCATCTTTCTGATGAATGTCTCGGAAGTCGTGGCTCAAAAGCTTCTTGACGGCCACGAAAAATTGTCCAGAAAGATGCACTTTTGATTCAGCATTCTGAAGCTAAACGCGATGCTGCGGCGGACTTTGCCTAGTCATTTTGGCCGCTGCCAAGCGGCGTATTTTTGGACGTATTCTGGGAGTATTTTTTCGCCTCCAAAATGGTCCGGGAACGTTTGAAAATGCATATTTCTGGCATCCAAAAAACAGTGGCTCTCCTATAGAATCTAAGCGGAGAAGACGAAGAATCATTGATGAATGAACCAGAAAACGAGAACCGACTTACATCCAAGCATCTTTTGAATTGCCACGCTGCTGGCCGGTTCATTGTGTCGCGCAGGTGGCGTGCTCCGTGCCTGGGAGCATCTTGTCTCTGTCGTTCGAAGCGAGAAGCTGCCACGATGTCCGCTGCTGCAATATCGCCTTGGAAATTGTCCCAAGTGAACCCGAACCGGCTACCAGGAGCTGGCGTTTGTGTGCGGCTGGGAAAGAAACAGTCCGGCAACGTTGTTGATCGCTGGCTCTCGCGCCAGCTCAGATGCCCTTCGTAGATATTCGCCTCGTCTTCCATCGTTGTAGCCGCGCGCTGGAACGCCGCCTCTGCGGTTGGAGACGAAGAAGAAGAATCAGCCAAGCGCCGGCGCCAGCAGTCGGTAGATGAATTGGTCCGGCGAAATGCTTCATCCAAGATTCGCCATCGTTCTACGACTACATTGGATCACGCGCCGGCCTACAGCCGGCCCCTACGTGGTTGCTAATGTTTCCCCGGGGTATTTCCATATGATTGGTTCAGTGGTCGTCTCTCGCACTACTTGCGTGCTGTCCTGTTTCGTGGTAGTTTCAACGAAGTCACGACCGCCAGAAGTAGATATCACGACGCGCAGACGCACGCAGCACCAACCTATAAATATTGCAACACCTACGTCTTCGTCTCCATGCCGTCGGAAAATAAAACCGCGTGGGTCTCATGCGCGTGGTCGTTCTGTTCGCCTCATCTCGTCGTAGTTCTCTCCAGCGCAATGCTCTTCTCTCGTCGCAGTTCACTTCTGTCACACTGGCTCGCTCTACCGCCGCACACGGGTTCGCCTGAACCATTCAGAATGAACAAATCGCAAGTCGTCACTCCTGGCCGAAGCTGAAGTAGCTCCTGCTCTGCCGCAGGCAAGCGAGCTACTCCTCCTCTTGTTTTTGAAAATTCTAAATCTATCCATCTCTCTCTCGAGAGAGAATCTAAATCAACAATATCCGCGCACCCGTCGCGTGACCAGATTACGGCTCGCGCATCAAGAATGAAAAGAACCACAGGTCGACGCTTACTTCAAGTTTTTGCGACGTCCTCAAGAAACGACACAGCGAGCAGTGCTTGTTACTTTGGCTCTGCAGCGTCAGTTGCTCTAATTTACTTTTCTTTTACTACTTCCGCGAAGCTACTATTCACATTCTTACTCAATCATCCGCGCCGCTTGGTCGTGCGGCTACTCCTGTGTCCGAGAGTCCCCCCTCAAGTCCGGTGGGTCCGGCCGAATCGAGCCTTGACTTCAAGTTTCAATCTGTATCGCTGCGTCCTAAACATAAAGCATTGCGTCGTAAGCGTGAAGGTGGAGGAGGTAGACGCTAACTAAGTACTCTGTTCCGGATATCATGTTGTTCAAGATTCTACGACTACTGGCTTTCGCTGTCGATGTTTGCTGCGTGTAATATCAATTCCAGTATGGCCGTCGCCGCTTTGGCTTTGCCTTTGCTTTCGATTGCGATCGTGCCCTAGCTGCTTCCGCCTCTGCTTGCTGCCGGACACGGCGGCGCGCGTCTTCCTCCATACGGCGTCCCTGCTCCTGCACCACTTGCGCCGCTTTTTCTCGGGCAGTCAGCTCGAATTGCGGTTCCTTTGACAAAAAAAGAAACGCAAAATCCGGCAGCGGCTCCTCGAAATCTTTTAACTTCGTCTTTTCTGCATTTGTTTCCGTCACCGATCGCAGCAATTTCACGGCCGGATCCATCCATCGCGCGTAGTAGATCGCGATGAGCGATTGTTCTGTTGCGGATGGCGGATTCTTTCGTCGGTCCCGGAAATGTTTCAACAAAAATCTCGCCCTGTGCGCCCATAACTGGCACACGCACCTGCATTGAAATGCATGCAAAAAATAACAAGCGTAGCACTATCGTGTGATATCTATTACACGACTACATAATGTGTAAAACATGCACGCTAATCAAATTCAAAGAAACACGAGAGGACGCGGCATCTGAGTACTGCCTTCTGGTTCTGCTGAGTCTAGGCGTACTGCGACACTTTTCGAAATCCAAATCCTACCTGGTCGCTTCTTCACATATCGCCGGGGTGTAGCATCCAAAAAGACGCCGCATCATGCACAATGCGTAGACATCACTTGCGATCTTCAGTACACAAAAATGCTTTTACCTGGCGCGCACGTGTCTCCGCGGCTGGAAGGCACGCGTGGCGCCTTTCGTGCTCGGCTGCCCTTTAAAAAATTCCGCCGCTATAGCGGGGTATCTCTCCCACACGAGGAAGCGAAGTATCGTCTTCCTTCTGTCGTCCAGTCGAGTGGCTTGCACTGGAAAGTGCCGGACACCTCGCCTTGATTCACAAACCTATCGAGAGCAGCCTGGCGACCCACCCAGGAGAAATCTGCCACCGGCCAAAATGGATGCTGCGGTATGGCCGCCATACCTTGCCGTAGCATTTGTTCGTGGTCATTCATGATGCTTGCAAAGCCCGGCTGGTCTCTGACGGCAGGAACGGGGGAGGAAGGGACTCGCGCCGCACTGCTACTGCTACCTGCCGACGCAGCGACGAGCTGTAAAGATGTGTCCCTCCCATCCGGCTCCGCGAGTACTTGGCCAGCGTCAGCGCCTATGCCTGCTGCCGCAACGACTTGATTGCTGGACGAAGACGAACTTGCTCCAACCCGTTGCGCTTGCGCGTCTTCCGCGATAGAAACGCGCGTAGAAGTAGGTAAAACCAGACGCAGTTGGTTCTGGGAGCTCTGGTTCACGTCTTCCTCTTCGTCCGCCGCCTCGTCCTGCTCGTCGTGCGGCCCCTGCTCCCTGATCGATTGCTCGGCCGCCTCAAGCTCGACCACGCTGCCAACGCCAAGAGATCGCCGCTGTTCGTCCTCGATGATCCGACGTTCAACAAGAGAGAGCTTTTCCGCGTCGCCGCTGCAGGCGTCCCTGGAACTAGGTGCCGATCCAATTGATTTGCGTGCTAATTCTTTGACCTCCTCCAATGATACGACCTCGTCCTGCGATGAACCACCAACAAGCCCCCACGCGGCGTCTTCCTCTTCTTCTTCCCTCGCCATCGCCTCTTCCTCCAGGTCCCGGGCACCTTCATTCTCATCCTGAGTCTCGTCGAGTGCGCGAACGCCATGAATCTCCTCGCTGAGGTAGTGGAATGCGTTGGCTACCTTGTAGCTGCGCCGCACCGATGGATTGTAGACGAAGAGGTCGCCTGCCGCTTTACCATTATTCGCTGTAGTTTTATTGCGCAGATTCTCGCCGTGCGGCCCCAGATCGGGTTTCAGTAGTCGCTGAATCCCGGTGAGTGGTTTCGCCTCCTGCTCTTTTTTGTACAGAGCGTAGGGGTCGTTCATTACCTGCGGCCATTCAAGGCTGTCGTCTTGTACTGCAAACGCCGGCGGCAACTCCTCCGCAGAGTACCTCGCTAAAGTAGGATAAAAACGCCGAAGTTCACGCTCCTGCTCCCCGATCATGTGCAGAAACTCCGCGCTATTTTTATTCCGCGGCATCGTGTTTGGAAATTCGTCCACGGCCTCTAGTTCAGCCTGGGACCGCGCAACTGGGTATACAACGAACGACGACGCGACGAAGAAGGAGAATGCTTTCGGATCGTTGTACAAAGTGTTGGTGAAGCTTTGCGCGTCAGCATACTCTGGATCTGCTAGTCGCAACTTCAGAAGTTTCTGGGAGGTATTCGACCCAGGCTTTCCTTTCGTACCTGATACCGCCGCGGCACGTCGCGCCTTGCTACTGGTCCCTGCTTGCTCAGCTTCTGCGATGATCCGCGATGATGATGACGACGAAGACACCGCGACCCCACTGCGCTCGAGCGGAACGCCAGGCTTCGCCTTCGCAATTGCTTTCCCCCCGCCCCGCGACGCAGCGGCGTTTCTTTGCTGCGGCGAAGACGACGACGTCGCAGTTTTCACCGAGGTCGCGCTGCAGACCGTCGTCGGCGCAGGCGCGTTCGACTGGCAGGAAGCTATCGCCCGGGGAGACTCTACTACAGGCACCACAGGAGAAGGTGATTGGAATTTGATTTCGTCTTCCCGTACATCTAAAACCTCCGGGTCATCCCTCCACGCTCCCAGTCTTACGAACGCGTCGCCATGTCGGTCCACGCCGTGCAATCGAGCTACACACGCTCGATCTGGCCGCGAAATATCCCACGCAACAACCCACGTTTGCAATTCGACCTCCCCCCGCGCAGATTTTTTCTGGTTCTTGGCGGACCCGATCGGCCGCCGCAGCTCCACGATCAAGTGCTTGCTTCTGTCTCGAAGCGGATGCAGTTTCTGGTATATGCCCGCTGTTTTCGAGTTCGCTTTGGCGAGTCGTACGGCTTGATCCACCGCATCAGCGAGCAGCCCTTCGAACCGTGAGGATAATTCATTCACGGCGGCTGCTTCTGCGGCCGCGCGGACGTCGCCCTCGGCCTCGCTCCCAAGCACGCCCCCGGCGTCAACGCGGACTTTTTTTCCTTTCTCATCCACGCGGTGCGCGAGGTAGGACGCGCCCGCCGCCGCCGCCGCTCTCAAAATGCCGGCCTCGGCTGCCTTTCCGAATTTGTCCGGTACGTCCGATGTTTTTTTACTGTCCGGCAGCTTCAGCTTTAGCGGTCGCCGAGCCTGCTGCCGATTCCGCCGAAGCACGCCTAGGGACTCGACCAGCAGGCAAGGCCGCGGCGTCCAGAAAAAATGCTGCTGGGCGGCGCGAAATGCTTGCGCCCGGAACTCTTTACTGAAGCAAAAGTCCGAGAAAGGGTCTGTGCTCGCCCGACAGTACTGCGCAGTGGTGCTGCGCGACAGAAACAAGTTGTGTTTAAACCAAAAGACGCTTGCGCGCAGCAGCCGTTTTCGATCAGCAACCGCCATGCTTACCCGCTCTCGCCGCATCTTGTCCAGTTTTTCCCCAGCAGGCGTCGCTTTTTCGTGGTATCGATTACTGTGCCTCGCCCTGCATTCCACGGCCAACTGCTCCCGCTGCTCCGGAGTTTTGAGGTGAAAGACGGAATCCAATTCGTTCCGGGTGAGGGTGTTGTGCTGCCACTCATATCGTGCCCCACTTCTCTCCGGGTAGTCTAGGACGACGCCCGTGAGCTTTTTCATCTCGGCTTCCCGCCGCCGCAGTCTCGTTTCCGCAGCCGTAAAGATACTGGAGCAATGGCGCGACTGCGAACATGCAGAGTTCATCCGCTTACAGAAGTCCTATCTGTACTCCGAGCCGCGACGTGGTGGCGGGCGAAGAAAATACTTCTACAGCGCAGTCGTGAGTGTGGTACCAAAAGAGATGCTGCGGGTGCCATGATCGCGCTCGCGAACCGAACGAACCTAAGCCGAGCCGAACGCCCGTAAACTGCAGTAGCATCACTCAAAACCAAAAGCCTTCCTTCTTCAGCTAAATAAACTAAAAGCTTCCGCCTCTACCACCTAGGAAGAAAAACGCCAATCCATCCTATATTTTTTTAGCGACGGAATCCCTGTGCTTGTCCTAGTGCTAGAAGACGTAGGCGCAGCGTGTTCGTATTAGTATCTATGCCTACATACTGTTTTACTTCGCCGCGGCTCGGGTATCTTTCTTTTGTATTTTTATAGATACTTAATCTCAGCGCTGCGAGCGGCTCCACACTTGAATACTTGACTTTCACACTGAGGATATCGATTGTACCTCTCCACCGCAACGCTTGCATCCTTCACACGATCCGCAAAAAAGATGTGATTCTTCATCAGAATGCGCCGCGTTTCGACGTCGCATTTGGAGAGAGCGGCGGCGTTGTGGGTGTAAGCCACAACAGAAGCGCGACTGTCTTGAGGTGTTAGGAATCGCAGGAACCCGTCGCTTGGTCGTTCTTCTTCGAGCTTGCGACGGGGGGGCGGCTTCGACCACTGGCCGGCCACATCCTTGGAATCTCGGCAAAGTTTGTCGAGCAGGTCGTCTTTCTCCTCTGCGGTCGGCAAATTGCTGTACTCTTCGCAAAACCTTTTCCACGCGGTTTTTCTGTACTCCACGCGGCCCCGGAGCGCGCCGCTCGCCCGGATCAAGCCACTCGCTGCCGAATCGCGCTGCTGATGAGAAGAAGTCGCGCTTTGCTTGCCCCCACCGCCATACTCGACATCGCGCGGCGCAAAAATTAAGCGCCTCGCCCCGAGTATGTTGCCCTCTTTGAAAGCCTGCCACCGCGCGGCCCGAAGAGATCCCTCCGTGATGCTGGCTTCGTAATCGTCGCAGGTTTCAGGAGCTTCGGGAGCGGAGAGGGTGGCCGCCTGCGCTCTATTCGATCCCAAGCCAGCTATTTTGCTGCACGCAGCTACTTCCCTGAGTTTTCGCTGTTCTTCGAGGGTGAAGACTACTGGCTCCGGCGTGTTCTCGTCGTTGTATTCGACGTCGGGCCCCAGCACTTCGAGGCAGTAATAACCTTGCGTCAGAATGCTTTTGAAGACCCGATCCACCTTAAGCCACCGGTTAAACGCTATCCCCCCCCAAGCTCCACAGCAAAACAATTCGTCGGCTTTGTTGATCTTGATATCCTCGATCGCCTCGCCCAAGCGATTGGCGGCGTCGGGCTCGGCGACTTGGATGACGTGCTGCTGCTGGCAGTCCTCCGCTGCGACTTTGTCGGCGGCGAACTTCCACGGCATGCCAGCCAGCCCGGTGCGGTAGAACCCATGGTAGTGGGATTCATACGCGCGCCGAGCTTCGAAATCTTCCCGTGCCTCTTCTGAAGATTCCACGAACGCCTCCACCCGCAACTTGTTTCGCGCGGCCAGCCCCACGCACCTGCTGTATAGAGTCAAGCTTTGTCTTTCAATGTGGTGGACATCTTCGTAGCGCAAGTACGCAACGACTCGCCTGGGGAGAACTCGGAACGATGCATCACCTCGACTATCATTGAGAGGAACAAGCGGCGCATGGAAAAGATTGAGCCTGCGACTTATCGACGAGCGCCAGCATCGTATTCTTACTCCAGTAGCATCTCTAGTAGGCAAGACAATAAGGGTAAAACTAAAAGTGAGTCACTCTGTACCAAAACAATCAAGGCGCAAAATAAATCAATTCAAAATACAGTCTCGACTTCATGGCCGCGGAATAAATCCGCAGCCGCCGTTCGAAAGACTCCCCGGACGTGTAAGTGCAGGGGAGGCTGTCGACGACGTGCTTTGCGGCTTCCTCGTACGCCGTCGCCTGGCCGTGCTCCGCGCAGGGGGTCACGGACACCAAAACCCTCAATTTGTTGTATCCCGTCACCCGAAGCCCCTCCGCGAAGGAGCGGAGCCACGCGAGAAAATGGGAGACCCCAGCTAACTCCTGCGTGTCGCAGACGATGGATACGTGGAGGTTGGTGAGGTTTGATTCTCCCCCCTCGTCCTCGGGTGGATCGAAGGCGAAGAACATGATGTGTTTGATCACCGAGCCCACCAGCGCCGCTCCTGCTTTCACGGCCTGGGCAGCGCTCTCGCGCGCGGCCGCCTGCTTGATCTTCTTTTCCAAGTCCTGGCCCTCTTCAACACCAGCAGCCTGCTTTCCTGTTTTTCCCCCCCGCGCTTCACCACTACTGCCGTCGCTGGTGGAGGAACAGAAGTCGTCTACTTTGTCCTCATCGCCGGATCCGTTGCTCTCATCGTCACTGCCCGCCTCTCGACCGTGGTTCGTGCGTGGATCAGGAGCCTCGGTCTTGACCCGCGCGCCGATTCTTTTTAGCGGGTGGGATTGAGGGCACGACTCAACGTACGTCTCCCCTGCCGCGTCCGCATTTGCCGGGCATAAGTTGTCTATGCGGACCCGCTTTTTGAGAACCGTTGATACGATACACAAAAAATGGCTCTTACCGTCGACCCGCGTTAGGTGCTTCCGGAATTTGTAGCGGTAGGAGGAGGTAGTTGGGGGGGCGGACGAACCTCTCACGACCGCGCCTGACGCGCCGATCCCGCGACGCCGCAAACCCAAAGAGCCGCTTCCAGCAAATGGCCCGCTTTGCTGCTCGCCGTGGGATACGACCGCGTCGTCCTGGTCTGCTGCACCGGATTCGGAGCCGATTGCTTGCACCAAGCAACGTTCTTCGGCCCCAGAACCAGTAGTAGTAGAAGCGCCAAAAGTCGTGGTCGATGTTGATTTTCCGTCTTGGGTTTCGACGCGACTGCGTTTGCGACAGGTCTCGTTGGAAGTAGCGTAGTCAGTCCCAAAAGCGCTGAACTCTACCACTTTCGTTTTGCCCTGCTCGACTGATGCAGATCGAGCTGCTCGCTCCCCCGTCAGTTTACAACGAGCCGCGACCTTATCGAGCTCCAAAACTAACCCCGCAGACCCGTCCACCGTCGTCTTCAGTAGGTTTTTCCGCTCGTCCGAAAGCGCGAGATTGTAACAGACACCAGTTTCGAGCAGCTGCCTCCGCTCCCGCAGCGTCAGTGGTAGATCAGCTCTCATGAAGGCGTCGACAGCTTCGCAGATGACTCGGTCTCTGTCTGTTAGCACATCTGGAAAAAAGGACTCTCGACCGGAGTCGTCGCTGGCCTCGCCGGTCCTGAAAACAAAATCAATCAGTCGATCCATAAAGTAAAGTCGTATTTCTCACGAGCAGTTCACTCGAGCTGCGTGGGGCCGTGTAATTTGTATTACACATAACTATCGCACGTTTTCCAAAACAAGTACATTGCACCGACGACTGCTTGCACCGAGACCGATCGGTGACCGCCGCCTGCTCATGGTCCTCGAACGGCACGCCGTGGCTGACGACGTCTGCGTTTCATCCTCAGGCTCGAACTGGTTTCGTGCTTTCCCGAGCAATAGCCGCAGCTTTCTTTCGCGACGCTCCTCCGCAGTAGGACGCTTCTTCTGTGCCACCGTACTCCGTCCGCGCGCTTCACCGGGGTCGCATGGATTCAATGCCTGATCCTCCACAACAATGGCGCCGCTGCTGTCCACATCAAAACTCCTTCTGGCTTTTGATGGAATTGCACCCCGCACACGCTGTCCGTCCGTTGCCAGTCCGATGTTTTCCAGATCCCGCCGGTTCTCGAGAAGCTGTTTCACCGTCAGACGCTGTTTACAACTTTCATCCGGCCCCGTCGAGATCCATCCTCTTCCACTTCCCGGCGCGGTCTTTTGCTGTCTGTCTCTCGCCGCCACGTCTCGACCCAGATGAGCCGCAAGCTCCACCGGCACCACATCCAACCTAGCTTCGTCCACGCCCACGCTGCAGTCGGCACTGGTTCCCGAGGTAGAAGGAGTTATCGGAAACAATCCGGCCGCGGTCGTCACATCGCGTGCGAATGAGTAGTAATCGCGCGCGCCCGCGGGAGGAAGTGGCGGCGCAGGTCCATCAAACAGGCTAGCGTACGTGTGGTCGAACTCATCGCCGTCCCCGGGCGCCGCGGTCCGCTTGCGGCCTCTGCCTCCGCGCGGCTCTCGCGGTTGTCCACGACCCATCGTCTGCTAGGCAAAGCCCAAGCGCAGCAGGACGCTTGTTGGCGATTCGTTGTCGTTGCGGCTCTGCGGGTCGTCTGATGCCACGCACTTCAGGAACGTGAACTACAAAGCAGCCAGCCCGGGCGAGTCGATGCGTGCGAATCGATGCAAGTATACTATCGTGTAATGTGTATTACCCGAGCTGCTATGCGCTGCTTCAGTATCCGACGCGGTGGCAGGCAGGAGTATGCCGACGGTCAGCTGGTGAAAGAAGCGCATGGCAGGCAATCTGAGGAGTGGCCCAGACGCACTCGGCTCCGGCCGACTTCCTGCAGCGAATACCTTTGCTGATTCGAAGACTGCTTCGAGATTAAGCTTTTCTTTGTGGTTGTATCTGGTGCCACCGTCTCTGCCAATCATACGCGGGAGCAGCAGCCGGGAGTACGGAAAAGCTGCCTCATCGTTTCGAGAGTCTTCTACCAGTTTCAAAAACTCACTGAGGCTATCGCGTAATACTCATTACACGACTAGGCTACGCGTTGCGTTTCTATTGTCTGCGCGTGCTTCGTCTCCGTCTATCCGGTTCGCGTTGGTAATTGGTGGAGAGTAGACTAGTATCAAAAGTGATTGAGTATCAGCCCGCGTAATACTCATTACACGACAGCACTACACTCATTCTACTATCAGCATCGGTTATCCCTCGGAAGATGGTAGATTTCTTTCGCGCTCGGACGTGGCGCGAGGCTGCCTGCGCTGGTGCTCCAGCGCCACGCATGAAAGCGTCATTGACATGGTCGCCATGCATCTCCGCGCCAACGGAACGTCGATCGCTTCACGAAAAAAAAAAGATCAATACAACACGGGCCACACGAAAAGAGAAAGCCTGATGCTCGCCGAGTAGCTCAGCCTCCAGTATCATAATGCGCACCACCCGTAGCGCATGTATCGCGATGCGTTGGCGCTACCGTTGACCTGCGTCGGAATCTGCTCTCGTTGATGAAAGACTGTAGCGATTACGACCAGGCCTCCGAGAAAAAGCGTCCGCAAATTCAACAAAGCACGTGGCCACTTCGATCCAGCAATCGCCGCCGAAACCTTATCACGATATGACACGCAATGCAATTGATAGGCAGTTGGAGTCGCACGTGAAGACCGCACGCCGTCATCTGAATGAGTGGTCCGCGTAGAAAATCAGATCAGGAACAGCTAGCCACGACTCGTTTACTTTGAATGAATAGCTGCGTCCAGTCCAGGTACGGATCAGCAACGATCCTACTTCAGGTCATAGAACATTGATAATGCCCGACGAGGTCGCTTCTTCTATATCTATTAACCTAATCAATAGAAAAAGAAACATCATCTTCAGCGGCAGAGTAGGTGTTCGGGCCTCACTTCCACATAATCAAAACTTTGATTTGGAGATCATATCTCAAGAAATTGAAACTTATCTATCACTACGGAAGACGAAGAGGCCATACTATTACTAGGCTTGGCTCAAGAAAAGAAAGAAAAGCTATCGCGTAAATCTGTAGATTTCCATATCTGTAGATCATTACCATCTGTACTTATCTCCACCAGCTTCCTTCCTACACTTGGCCGTCGGGATTGTAGTTGTAAATGTAATGCAGCACCACTTGATACTATTACCGCCTCAAGGTTTAGCCTACCACTGGAAACTGATAACAAATCTACCATCAAATGCTAATGAAGTGACTGGCGTGCTTCGTAGTCAATTTCAGCAGTGAAGAGTCCCTACCCGTCAGTAAATATCTGTCGCGATGAATACGATCGCCAGTGGTCAGCTGCAATCCACCGTCACAGTATCGCAAGGAATAAACTGCTTTCCTGTCGCGTTCTCGTCGAAACCCACAACGAGACGGACTCCCATCTGAAGCTACATTTTGCCCACGGTGGTGGAGCTCATCGGTAGAGTAAGAGTTCGTCAACCGTGGTCGACTGTGCTTCACACGCGTTGTGCTTCTGCTTCAGGTCCGCGGCCGTTCACTTGTTCAACCACGACGCCATCTCAGACTTGATGTCGCACGACGATGACCTCGATCATGAAAATAAATACACGACTTTCAGTGCTTCGCTGTGTTTGTATACGATATCAGTCAATGCTTGAAAACGAAAAAGCTGCACGTGGCTCGGGTGCGGGACGTGGAACGCGATCGCGACGACGAGTTCCCCTTGTTCACGCAGGACTTGGACTTGGGCCTGTTGTTTGTGTAGGAAACTCAAATAGCAACGCAGTGCACCTGACGTTCAATGACGCAATTGACTTGCTAATCCAAATCCGGCAGTCCGGCACTGCGATAAAAATAAGCGATGACTTAAAATCTTGTGCAACAACTAGTACTACATCAACAGCACTTCGCCGATTTGGAGCGGCTGCGGCTGCGGCTCAGGTTCCGCTGCGTCTTCTTCTCCTCCTCGATGATGTCCTCGGGGTTTTTGATAATGCGCATGCCATATCCACCCAGGGTAGCGTTGGTAAACAAGGACGTACTCCACTCGTACTGGTGCAGACCAAAGTCCATCATCCTGTTTATATTAAATTGTAGACAGTAACTTTTCGTCAGCAATCAAACGCCAGCAGGAGCGCCATCCCTCACCATGCCAACTGGAATCAATTCAATGAATCACAGCAAGGCTCGCAGCGCAATGCCTCGCCATTTTGTTGCTCTCCGGGGAGGGCGTCGGCTCCTCGGCAGCGAAACGGCGCTGTTGGTGCGAGCGCTTACCTGGTTGCGATGATGCGCCCGCTTCTTTAGGAATGTTGCAACCCACTAAATCCTGCCTTCACGATGCGGAACTCCGCTTCTCTTTCGGATTTGTAACCTGTCCCAAACCCAACACTAGCCACTATGACGTAATGCTTTTACCCGTCTCTTCGTAGATCGGCGAGAGGCGGACCGGCTTCGGACCGAAGCAGGCCTCCGACTGGCGGGAGGACGGAGGGGCGGTCGAGTTGTCGTCGTCGCCACCGTCTCCGCCGTCCTTCTTGTCGCCCGGCAGCGGGTCCAGCGTCGGACTGTGAAACGTCTCGCCCTTCGTCTTCTTCTTGTCCTCGACGATGGTAGCCATCACGGCGTCGTACTCGGCCTTGTTCACGAAAACGACCTTGCGCAAGATTTAGAATTAGACTTATTCTAGGATAGCTTCTTTCGCAATGAGTGCCGCAGTGTCCTCTTCGCGTTGACGTTGCAGTTGTAGTTCGCAGGTTTAAAACTAAATGTAGTTGTAGTTAAGAGAAAGCGCATAGAAATCCTAGCCAGCAAGACCTTTCCTTCCTGCATCTGCTGCAGCAAGTACTTGTCCACCTTGTCGCGCAGCACGTCCGAAACCAAGTACGCTGTAGTGCAGTGCATGATGGAAAGTGCGGCATTCGGATTTCCAGCACGCACATCAAAACGCATCTTCATACTTCTTTGGATTGCGAGCACGCATCTGTATATCCAAGCGGACCTACCTCCGGTCGAATACAGCGAGGACCCAAAACATTCTAGAACCCTGCAGCGACTTGAGGGACGCGATCAAGGCCTTGTTCTTCTTCTGCTGCGAGGACATGCGGCCCACGCACTTGCTCAGCTCGCGTTTCTGTGAGCGTGAGGACGACGCCGATGTTAGTTAAAATTTTTTTGAACCTAAGAGATAGGGAAAAGAAATGCGAATAATTCTAAAAATTCAAGTCACCACGACCGCCATCAGTGTGGAGGTGGTCAATACTGTTAGTGATTGGCCTGGTAGTTGCTGCTTCATCATACACGAAGACGAGCTACAACTTCGTGGTTATGATTTTAATCCAGGGACGCTTCCTCGTGCCTGCTAGATAGTTCGCAAGCAAGAGCGTAAGTAGTTGCTGTGGCCGTCTTGCGTACTCTTAACGTGCCACAATCTTATGCGTGCCCCGACGGAGACGACGACGAGGGCAAGCCCTCGAGCTCGCTGCCCGGTTTAGTGTTAATATCATGCTGCTTCGCCTGTGGTTCTGGTAGTGCGCTACGGTACTTATCATCCCTAGGTCTAGCCAGTCTCGCGATTCCTCGACGCAGGGGCACAACGCTCTACAACAAGCACAAGGAAAAGACGCCCTACAACAAGTACGCGCATCTATTCTTGCGAGCAGGATATACTTATTTTAACGCCGTTTCCTTCTCCTCCTTGGCCAGGGCCGCGAGCTCCTCGTCCAACAGCAAGATCCAGTCCATCACGTTCTTCACAGCGCCGGCCTTGGTCGTCAGATACGCAAGCAGGTCTTCCGGGAGCACGATGCTCGCGACCGGGGGGGCCGCGGGCGCCGCCACCTCTTCCTGGACAGTCATGGTCTCCGGCACTTTGGAAGCGATGTGAGCATTTTCAGCCGGCGGAGCCACCTCGGAGGACATGGAGACGTTGATCGGGCTGGGTTCCGACATCGGCTGCGCGACGGGCACAGACATGCCCAGCCCGGCACTCACTTTCCGTTCCGGCGTCTCCGTTGCGGCAGCCGGCACCTCCGTGCTCGGCTCAACGGCAAGATCGATGGCG
>RXOD01004645.1:0-19582 GCA_005223375.1 Amoebophrya sp. AT5.2
AAACGCAGTCTCCCAACGGCAGCCACACCCCGAGCAAGTCGCGCACGCAGCCCGGTCGCAGCTTGGACAGGTCGACCTGGGCGAGCTCGGGGACCGGCTTGCACAGCTTTTCCAGCAGAGGTATGTCAATGCCGGTCGAACTATTGGCGGCACTACTACTGTTGCTTGATGTCGCTCCTCCTCCCGCTGTTTTTTTCATCATCTGCCCGCCTGCTCCTCCGGTCATTTGCTGCGCCGCTGCTGAGCCCGTGGCCGACAGCTTGTCCGTGTTGTCGAAGGTTGCCGTGGCCTGGTAGAAGCGGAAGATGGTGTCCAGACACATTTGCGCGAACATGACGCGCTTCTCCGGCCCGTCCGTCGGCTTGCGCCGCAGCACTTTTCTGTCCTTCGGCGAGTAGTAGAAATCGCCCCACAGCGTCTTCTGGAGCACCTTTTCGGAGCAGCCCATGCGCTTGCTCATGAACTGCGCAAACTTTGCAATGGAGAAGCCCCACCCGTGCATGGCCGAGGTAAACAGCACGTTCCCCTTGCAGGGGTGGTAGGTCCACTGGTTGGCAAGCTCGTCGTCGAACTCCAGCTCGTACTCGGCGGCGGCGGGATTCTTGTTGGGTTCGGCGGCGCACGTTTGGGGCCCCGCTCCCACCCCGGCGCCGGTTCCGAGCAGCTGGTTGCGCTTTACTGCGATCCAAGATGTCTCACTCCCCGCCGCTGATGAGGTTGATGCGTGTGCGCCGTCCCGGTCCGCTGCGGCACTACTAGTAGAGGTAGCTGCGGCTGCAGCCGTCGCAGTCGCCGCGCTTTTCGAGTGCACGTCGGCGGTCACGAGTTCCGACGCGGCGGCGTTGACCTGCTGTATCACCTTCATAATGTGGGTGTACGCCTCATCCGCCGTCATCTTCAGGTTGATGAAGAGGCGGTCCATCTTGTTCAGCACCAGAATGGTCCGCAGCTGGTCCCGCCACGCCTGCCGCAATACCTCCCGCGTTTGCGAGCTGATGCCCTCGACGACGTCCACGAGCACGATGGCCCCGTCCGAAAGTCTCGTCGCGGTGCTCACTTCCGCGGTGAAATCGACGTGGCCGGGCGAGTCCACCACGTTGATCAGATACGCTTTGCTCGTGGTCGCGGCGACCTGGGGGAGGCTTGCCTCCTCTTTCTTGCCTACGATCACCTTCGCAGTTGCTGAGCCGGTGGGGGTCTCGTCTCCATCGCCTCTATCACCTACAGGGGCAGGAGATGATGAAGGGACAGAGTTCTTGCCCGAATCCGTCGCTGTTACCGCCGGAGGAGGGTCTACGGCCTTCACGGAGACCTTTTTGTAGCATAGCGAAATCGCGGAGCTCTTCATCGTTATCATGCGTGCTTGCTCGTCCTCGCGAGAGTCGAGAAACCGCAGCGATCCCGCAACTTTCCGACTAATCCACCCATTGGTAGCAACGAGGGAATCGCAGAGACTCGTTTTCCCGTGGTCCACGTGGGCTATCAGGCAGATATTACGCACGTTGTTGGGGTCCTTCTGCAGCGCTCCAATCGTGCTGCTCTCGCTTTGCGAGCGAGACTGGAACATCGAGGCGGCGCCGGAAAACATGGTTCCTATCGATTCGTAGTCCTAGTCGCAGTCGCAGTCGCAGATCATTTGCTTGCGATAGATGTGGATGCGGAAATATGCGTAGCTGTAAACTAATGGGGTCCCTGGCAAGGAACGAAGAAGGATTGCGATGTGTGGTACGTGAACATGTTCGAGAGATGCATCGTGTTCGTGAGGACGGCGCGGGGCTCGTGATTATTGTTTGATCCACTCTACACGAACTCAATACTTTCTCGAAGCCATATGAATATGACACCTGTGCGCTAACATTGATTTGATCACGTCGAAGGACCGAGCGACACACCAATGATCCACGGTGCGTCGGGTTCAGTGCAAGATCAGCAGATCTGAATACGATGGAAATCATTCATCTTTGAACAAACCACGTCAAATCCGATCGTTGCTCGTGCTATGATGGAGACAATTCCTCATTTTTGCCGCTTTCGCGAGCGCGGCGTATTCGTTCGTTTTCATTGCGCACAACTTTGTTCTTTGGTCTATCGCGCGAATGAGAGGACGGAGGGCAAGGGCATGGGTACGTTCTAGTTTGTTAGTACCACAAAACATAGACTTAAACATAACAGATCTACACCAAAGTAGCGGCCTCTCTACACCGGCCGCAAACTGTATACATGCCGATCAAAGCTTGAACTTGAAGGTCAACTTTGCGCAAACAAATCAAGGGTTTTCGTTCGCCCCATCGCTAGCTGTATCAGATTATACTGGCTGAGAATGAGATCTATAGTGTTTGTGTCTCTCTACCTCCGCACAGTTAGAAAGATAGAAGATTCCCCTCTTCCTCAGCAGGGCTGCAAACCGTCATCAGATTTATGATCTTCACCAAAAGGAAAAACCAAGACTTAAAGCAGGTAAATCCGGTATCAACCCCCCCTGTCGTTTCGGCAAAAAAGCAACGATCGAATGTCTGCAGCATCGATCTATAGTTGTCGTTGCGATTGCCCTGCGAGTATAAGAAAATGAAAGAATGTCTTGTTTACTCCGCTGGAGAAGAAGGCCTTCCGGCCCAGCAGCTGCGACAAACAAGAGCTGCTGCGTAGCTTGAAAATCAAAGAAATGAGTAGGTACGGCAACGGCAAGCACGCAGACCAGCAAAAAAATCTCTCACACAGGCCTAAAGAACAAAATCTGGCTGCATTCTCTTCAGAGAGTCCGCGGTACTCAGGCTCCCGGCGAAAATGGCCGTTCCGTGAGTTCACCGCGGTTGGCTCGACTGGCTGGCCAGTTGCGGGCCGCCTGCGCCCGCCCCGCGCGGCGTGGCATTTCGTGCTCCTCCCGGCGGCGTTCGCGCCCTCTCCATTACGGATGGCGTGCGCATCGGGGTTCTCGCTGTCGCGACCTTCCGCATCTTCGCGCCGCCCTGCCCCATTGGTTGTCTGCGGTGGCCGCCGACGTTGTTGCCGTTATTTGGCCCCGCGCCGGGGACGGGCCCGCCGCTTCCGAACCCCCCGCTGCCGACCTCCCCCAAGCCCGCGGACGCCGCGCGCGACAAGTAACCGTCACCGCCCCGGGAACTGGGGGAGTTGTCTTCCAGGTCGATGTCCGGGATGGACAGCTCCTCCAGCGGATCCACCGCACCGAAGCCGCCAATCTCGTCCCCGGCGTGGGCGACGTCGAGAAACTTCCGTTCGAAGTCGGACTGCGCGGTGCTCAAATCCCCCGCTTGCTCGGCGATTTGCGCACAGAAGGCTCCGGACGACTGCTTCGCCGTATGCAAAACCTGCTCGCGCGTTTGGACAAAAGACGGCAGGAGTTCGTTCTGCTGTCGGCTCAAGACGGAATCGATCTGGGAGCAAGTGGCGGCACTGTTGTGCGACGATTCTTGGAGATGTTTCTGGAGACCCTCGCCGACCGAGGAGCCGTCAACTTTCGACCAGGCGCTCTCGGCCGCAGCAACGTGAAGTTTCGCGTCCTCGACCGTAGACTTCCACCCAGTCACGGACTCGTCGACGGCGACGCAGCTGAAGTTCAAGTTGTGTAATGTGGTATTGACGACCAAAAGGTTTCTGAGAAAACGCGGCGGACACCTGGTAGCAGTACTCGAATCAATTACCCCCTCACGCAGGGAAGCTAGATCTCAACATCAGCCGCACAGAACTCGAAGCTAACACATTTTTTTACGTTTTCAAGAGTTCTTGTTTCAGCCGTTTGTGTTCGGCGGCGCTCTCGTCCTTCACTTGCTCCAACCACGCCTGCATCTGTTGCTCCAGCGTTTTCAGGCGCTCCTCTCGGCGGGCTTCCTCATCTTCCAGCAGTTTCGAGACGCCCTCCTCGACCGCCGCGTTGCGCTGAATTAGCGAGTCGTCGAGTAGTTTCTGGAGCGAAGCTTTCACTCCCTCCAGCTCCCTTTTCGCTTCGTTACCAGCCGTTTCGTACGCCTGCAGTAGCCTGTCGAGCTCCTTTGAACTCTCCTCGAAGCTTCCCGGAAGAGCTTCCTGTGCGTCGCGGAGAACCTGCGTTGACAATTTTCATTTGTATGTTCACAGCAAAGACAGAGCGCCTCCCGGGCAAGAACCTCATGCCGATTCCTACCCCCTACTACCCCAAATTCAACCATCACTTCGAGGTATTTTTTTATTCCATGCAGCCTTCGTGGGTACCTGCGTGAGTCCTTGGATCATTTCGTTCAGCTTCGGCTTTTCCTGGGACTCCCACATTTCCTCCAGCCCCGCGTACTCATTTGAGCAGTACGCCTCCACCTTTCCCGCCAACTCGCCGATTCTGTCTTTTGTTCGCCCCACCTCGCCCGTCACGTTCGCGAGTAGCTCTTTCACTCCCTGGCCCTGTCGCTCCGCGCGGCCGCTCACCTCCACCAGGCGCTCGTGCACTTTCGCGCGGCTCTCGCTCAGTTTTCCGCACACCTGGTACAGCCCCCGCGCCGCGCCTTTGAACTGCTCCAGCGTCTCCCGGTTTGCCCGCATCTGCGCGCGCATCCACTCCGCCTCGTGCTGCGATCGCCGCTGGTCCTCCACCGCCGCGGTCGCCTCCAGCCGGGAGTCTTCCGCCTCCTGCGCCAGCCGTGCGTTGGCCTCCTGCAGCTGCGCGCGCATGCACTCGCTGTCGCGGTGCTGCTCGCTCAGCTCCTCGATGCGCTTCGCCTGCAGCTGCTGGTTCTGCGCCCGCTTCGCCAGCTGCGACCGGAACTGCTCGATCTGCTCCTTCGCGGCGCGAACCGAGACCTCCAGCTCCAACCAGTCCTGCACGCTGTGACCCAGCGTTTTCGGCCCCGCGGCCCCGCTGCCGTTGAGGTCCATGTTGTAGTGCTCGCGGTTCTTGCCCATGTTCTGTGCGGCGCTCTCGTTCTTCACGGACAGCTTGATGTGCTGCTTCGGCCGGTTCTTGATGGAGGCACAGGTGTTGGCGTAGTTCAGCGTGGACATTGACTCGTCGCCGCAAGCCGAAGAAGGAGACAGCGTCGCAATGATGCACGTCACCGACTGCCCGCCAATCGCCTGCTCCAGGAGCCTGTAGTACAAGGTGCAGGGCGGCGGAATGCATTGATCTAGTGTCTGAAAATTCAAATTGGATTCGCTGAAGGTGCAAGTGAGGAGAACAACCAGATGAAGCTTAGTCTTTCTGAGATATCATTTCTTAAAACAATGACTGTAAATGAGACTGGTGAAACGGCCAGCGAGAAAACTGCGACAATGTAGCGACACCTCGTGAGTTTGCTGTCGCGATAGGGAACGCGCTCTTCTTTTCCATCCTTGGTAATCTTCAGCTTTCCTTCTGATTTCTTCCGTGCTTCTTGCATCACCCGCGCCAGCGCCAGCAGGCTTTGATTGATGTTTTTCCGCTCTTGGTTCTCTTCCCGGCTCCGGCTCTGCTGTTTGAGGTCCGCAGAGCGCGAGTTTTCAAACTTCGTGGCACTGCCGGCCGACTCGGAACCGGCCAAGTCGACCAGGTGCAGCTTTCCGACCGACACCAGGCATCCCTCACCGACACACTTCACCGTGCAGGATACCTTGATGGTAAATATGCAGTGAGACCGGGAGGAGGCTTTGTTCATCTGCGTCTCCGCAATGTGGCGCCGGTACTGGGCGGTTCGCAACAGCTCCATGGCGTGGTTTTCGTCCTCCACGTTCAGCTCCGACAAGCCCTGCGTTTGCGTCTGCTTCCCGTCGTGCCGAAGTTTGATTTCTGTCGATTCATGGAGATTGACGAATGAAAGAGTAAAACGCAGTCCTTTCTTAGCTGATATTGGGCACTGTAGTTCACTCATTCGATCGATCGAACTTCTTTTCGCCGTTCTTGACATCTTTCAGAGCCAAATTCTACGGAAGGGGAAGCCAGCTCCAACACATCACATTCACAGACACACACGCACGCTAAACTCGTATGAAGAAATTTAATTTCGGCAAAAACAAAATCAATGTACCACGTGGGTGCTCCGAGAGCAGATCCGTGAGCTCCTCGTTGTAGACCTCCAAGTAGGAGCAGCTCACGAGGCTGTCCAAAATGTCTCCCCCATGCTTCAACCGGTGGAAGATGGTCGCAAGTGCGCGCGGGATCAGCCCCTTGTCCGGATTCGTTTTCTTTTCCTTTACATCTCCCGCTGCCAAGGGCGATCCGTCCCCCACGCTGGAGGACCCGTCGGCAGTGCGTTTGTTGCCAGTTGTCCCTGCGCGACCGGCGCCTGAGGCTGGAGCTGAACCAGCAGCAGCGTGTCGGTTTTCTTCCGGTTTCGCGTGCTGCTCCGAAGAGGTTTCCCTTTCCACTGCTCCTGCCACGGCAGCGGCAATACCTCCATCAGCCCCAGGACGAGCAGCAGCACTCTCATTCTCCTCCCCGCCCACCTCCGCCGGTTCGGAGTCCGTTTTCGCAGCCGCGCCCTCACGCGCATCCTCCTCAAGGCTTCCCTCCATCGTGTACGTCTTGCCTGTTCCCGTTTGACCGTACGCGATGATCGACGCGTCGAAACCACTCATCACCTCTTGGATGCGCGGCGCCAGCACCGAGTCGAACACCTCTTCCTGGGTCGAGCTCGGGCCGAACACCTCGTCGAACTGGTAGAAGTGCCGCTTCCAGTGCCCCGTGCCCGGCGGGTAGCGCAGAATGGCGACCTCATTCGCGTTCGTTCCCGTGGTCATTACCACCGGAGGGCCGTCCTCAATCTCGCGCTGCAGCATGGGCCGCACGCGGCACACGACGCGCACCAGCTGCTGCTTCGGCTCCTTCTCCCCCGACTCCACCGAGCCCATCGATTCCGTCTCGCCGCCCGCGGCCACTCCAGTTCCGCCTCCGCGCCCACGCAGCTGCCCGTCCTGGCTGCTAGAAGAAGCGTTACCGCCAGCGGACGAGGAAGCAGCTCCGCCGCCGCCTCCGTTTTTCACCTTGTTGCTGCTGAAATTCGCGATGGAAAGGAGGTCGAAGTTGCTCGCGCCGCTGCGGTCCGGAATCGTGTGGTGAAAGTCTTCGATGGGCTTGTTCTGACCGTTGCGCGTGGGCATCTCGCGGACGTCCGCTTGGCTCAGGCGGTAGCTTATCGTAGGATTCGGCGGGCCGTTGCTTGGTTGAGACAGCGTCGTGGGCGTCGGGTCCGTCATCTGCCGCTTCAGTGTTTTCTGCTGAGAGGCAGTTCTGCTTTTCTGCAGCTGGCTGGTAAGCTCCTGCTGGGCCTCCACAGAGTCGACCGTGTCGAAGGGACCACGAGGTCGTTGAGCTTGTTCCGCCCCAACTACAAGCGTGCCGCCACCTGTGGCAACACGGCCGGTGAGGTGGAGCTCCTTTTTGTTCAATGTGGGTTGCGGTAACTTGAGGAAGGAAGAACAGCTCCCGCTGAGCGCATTTGGCAGCACCGGCTGCTCGACATGATCGGTACCCATCTCGACGTCCTCGGAAACAGCCGCCGCTTCATCCATCGTTTCGATGTTGCCCATATCCACATCACTGGCCGCCGTCGGCGGTGGTGCTGCAGCTGTTGCAAAGGCACCTGCACTTTCGTCGTTTCCAGCAAGACGAAATAAGTCCCCGGGCGCGTCACTAGTAGATGGGACGTCCATGATGTTTGGAGCTCCTTCTGAGCTTTGGTTCTCGACACTGGCCCGGCGGGCTGCAATCAAATTAAGGAATCCTGTTCCTTCCGCTTCGACCGAACGTGGGCTCTCGCGCTTCGTAGTCCTTGTCGCCGCGGTCGGGTCCACTTGCGCCGGCGGAGATTGCGCTGGTGGGGCAGTGGCGGGTGCATTATTTGGTTGGCCCGTCGTCTCTCCCTTTGATGAAGCTTTTGCATGCGCATTTGCGGTTGCGCTTGCCTGCGCTTGCGCTCCGCCCGCAAAAGATGAAACCTTGGTACCGCCAGGACCGGTTTTACTTTTACCCGGCTTCGCTGTGGTCTTGCCGCCTTTCAAGTTTGCGGCGGAAGACGCGCCACCGACTGCCCGAGAACCGCTCCCCTTGGTGGTCGCCCCGCCGTACTTCGCCGACATTTTTGCACTACTCGTTACGCTTCCGTTCGGCGCCAGCTGCGTGCCGATTCCCCCCGGCGGCCCGAGTGGGTCAACCGGCGACGTGGCACTGCTCCCAGCGGTGCTAGCTGACGGGAGGAAGCTTGGGGCAGAGCCCGACTTCTTCAAGAATCCGGAGCTATGCATGCCCGCACCAGTCCCAGCCCCTTTCCCGGTTCTGCTACTTCCCACTCCCCCAGGAGCACTCTGCAAGCTACTTCCCGACGTATTCAAATTGTGCTTGTATCTGTTCGGCGGCAATGCAGGCGGCGGGCACCACCCTTCCCGCTTCTTCAATGACGAAGAAGACGAAGACGAGCCGCCCTTCTGCTGCTGCGCGGTGCCCAGCTTCAGGCTGCCCGAGCGCCCAAAGGCTCGCGTGAGCGGCCCGCTGCCTCCACCCTTTTCGGCGCCAGCGTCCTGGTTATTTCTCATGGTCTGCTGAAGTTTCGAGTTCTGCTGATTCGCCGATTCCGACGCCGCAGCAGCACTCGCGCTGTTTCCCTTCGCCGATTGTTCTTGGCCGGTGGATGGATTTCGAATGTATTGCGGTACACTCGGATTTGCGGAGTAATTGCTCGAGCTAGCCCCGGATCTACCGCCTCTATTGCTGCCGCCGCGGTCGCGCTCCGCCGACGGCGCCCGCTCGCTCGAGTTTTGCCGGTACAGAGGCGGGTTGAACCGCTTCGCGCTCCGCGAGCGCTCGGGGTTGCCGCCGGCGCCCTTCCCCGGCCCGGATGAAGGATCGGCGCCACCCTTCTTTCCCTGCTGCTGCAACCAGCGGTCGGGAGAAGACGTGCGGCGGACCAAAGTGGGCTTGTTTTTTTTTGTGCTCTCCTTCTCCTTTTCCTCCGAAGAGTTCGCCACGCCGAATGTGGGCGTGGTCGTCTCCTTCTTGCCCCCGGAGGGCTGCGCTGCGCTGCACGCACTGGCACTCGAGGCCGACGAGCGGTCGTTTTGTTGATGCGGTGCTGCGACTCTCGCGCTCGCCGTTGCTTGTGGTTGTGCCCCAGCGGTGACGCCAGCTCCCGTGAAGGCAGCTCCTGCAGCGCTGTCTTGAACTTCAGAAGGGGCTGCTTGTGGCTCACCTGCTGAGGTGCCGGGAGCTGCAGAACCAGGATCTGCGGTTGCCCGCTCAGGAAACTCGCCGGGCTCGTCGGCGAAGTCCAGCTGCTTCGGCTCCACTAGCGGTGGCGCCTTGAAACCCGGCCTGCTCGCGCTTGGCGGCGCGGACGGAGGTCCGAGCTCCGCACTCAAGTCGTCCTGCTCCATTTTGTATTGTGTACTTCTTCTTGCGTTCTATTCTTCGCCTCGCGGAAGCCAAAACGGCGATGATCTGTCTCCTCTTTATTCGAACTAGGTACAAGAGCACGTGCGCTCGCGCTATCGGTTTGAATAGGTGCATGGACAGAGTGCCTTTGAGATGAGTGAAGTAGTACAGTTTGAAAACTTAAACTAGTACGACAGACGATATTTTTATTAGTCGGTAAGACCAAGAGCGAGCGACACGTATTCATTGACAGGGTGGGGCGAGCACGGTTAACTCCATTTTCGGCGATGTCAGCTCGTCTCTCGATATCGATGACCATATCAAAACACTTCTTGACTCACACATCAAGATCAACAGAAGAACGAGAACAGGCATAACATAAAAACACGATTTCAGAATGCATGGGATTGCAGCTTCAACACCGACGCATAAAAAGCGCCCGCGCGAACGCGATCGCAATAAATAGGGACAGGAAGCGGTAGTTCCAAATTCACTTTTGCTTCTGCATCACATTTACAGAGCCGCCGAAATCGTCCAGAAAAAAGTGCGTTCGCACTCAACGTCGCATTTCTATGTATGTACTACTGTCGCCTACGACCACAATTCTGTACTGTCTGCAAACAGGCTGGGAAGCTTTGCGTAATCGCTGTCTCCTCCTTCCCCTGGCGCCGCGTTCGAGCCTACTTTCTTCATCGCCTTTGGTCCAGGTTTCCTGCGCTTGAGCGCAGGTGCGGAAAACAAATCCAAAGCGCCCTCACTCAGCTCCGAATCGGTACCTTCTTCCGAGTCGGAAAATCCAGATCGGCTCGGCGCGTTCGTCGACACAGCGTCAGACGTCTTGGCAGAGGATCCACGGCCCCCAGGCTGCGCGCCCGACATCGAGGGCACGCTTTTGCTTCTGTTCTTCCTGCTCGTCGCAAGCGAATATAAGCTCGCCTCGTGGTCCTCTGCCAGCAAGTCGTCCTCTTCGTCGTCCACAGCAGCCATATGTTCCTGTTGCAATGCACTTCTGTCGTCATCAAGGTCGAGTTTCCTCTTGCCACCCTCGACTTCTTCTATTTCAACGGCGCGCGCGACCATATTTGCCCCTTGCGTGGTGGAACTCGACGAGGCGCCACATCCGACTGCAGTTTCCGTTCCCGTCGCTCCGCTCTTGCAGCTGACCGAGCTCCCGGCCCGGCTCCTAGCGCCCTTCGGCCACACCGGTCCCGCCCCTGACCACGCCTCGTTTTCTGCGTGCAGCGCCATGTGGCGCTCTAACGTCGACTTGTAGGAGAAAAACCGGTCGCACAGGTTGCACTTGTACATCTTCACGTTGTGCGCGCTTCGCATGTGCTTCTTCAGCGCTTCCACGCTCGCGTACTCGTTTCCACAGGTCTTGCACGGAAACACCGTGTCTGCATCGTGCGTGTGCTTCGCGCGCACGTGCTCCGCGAGCCGGGTCGAGGTCTTGTAGGACCGATCGCAAAACTGGCACACGTAGCACTTCACGTGCGCGGCCGCGGTGTGCTCCCGCATCTCCTTCCAGGTGAGCGTGGTGAAATCGCAGTACTCGCACTCAAAGAACTTTTGGCCCTCCTGCCGGCGGTGCCACTTCTCGTGGGTGTAGTGGTCCCTCAGCGAGGTGAGCACGAAATCGCAGCCGTCGCGGGGGCAAACGATCGCCAGCTTTTTTGGGCTCTTTGCGGCCGTGGGCCGCTGCTGGGCTCCTGCCGCGGAGGGGTCCTGCTTCGTGGTATTCTCCGCCGGTTCATCTTCGGGGTCGTTGCTGTCTCCCATAACAATAACTTCCGGGCAGACTAAAGCGTCGTCGTCGTGGTCGTTTGCGATGCCGTCCGCGTCGGAATCCCCATCAAGGTCCAAGTCCCGAGCGAGCATGTTCGCATCCTTCGCCGCTTTAGCGACACCGCCACCGACCCCAGAATCACCACCCGGGGGGTCCTTGCTGCTGGACTTCTTTTTCATTTTCCGCCCGGTTTGCCTTTTCCCGTCCCGCGTGTAGCCCTGCAGCTGTCCGGTGCACAGCGCCACATGCACGGCATGCTTCCCCGGCTTCTTGAACCGCTTCCCGCAGTTTTCGCACCTCAGTTGATTGTGGCTCCTTTCGTGCTTCCTCAACTTCTGCGTCGTTTCAAACCGCTTGTTGCAGGTACCACACACATAGTTGCGAGCTCTCTCTGTCCGATCGAAACCGGCGAGGATGGCGGAGAGGCTCCCGTCTTCTTCTGGATCACCGGAAACGCAACCGCTACTCGAACTTGAGCCCCCACCCCGTCCCAATGTTGTTGTTGCACGTGCGGGTGCGCCCCCACTGTTTAGTACCGAGGTCGATGATGACGCCTGGACCGTGGACCCCGTGAGTGGTTCTTGTACGGGACCACTTACGTCGCTCGCGCTCTGCATTTCATTCGAAGTGCCTTTCAAACTGCTCCCTCCAGTGCAGCTCGCGCCCGACACCGTCCGTCGTCTGCCTCCCCCTTGGTCCGTGTCGCCGTTCACTTCTATGCCAGACGAAGGAGCGGCCCCACGCGCTGCGTTCGCGTTTTGGGACGAGGCAGTTCTGCTCAACGAGTGTGCGTTCCGGACGTGCCGTCCCAGGTGGTCCTTCCGCCGATAGCTTTTTCCGCACCCCGGGACCGGACACACGTGTGCCCTCTCGTCTGTGTGCGCGGTCGCCACGTGCTTCCGAAGCTTGTGCTGCTTCGCAAACACCTTGCCGCATTGTTCGCAAGCGAACCCCAGCACGTTTGGGGGAGCAGCAGCAACAACACCGGTATCAGCAGGAGCAGAAGGAGAAGCGGCGCCGTCGTCGCTGTGTTGCGAGATGCCGTTTAGTTGGCCCTCGGGTAGGGCTGGAGGACACTGGAGATCCGGGACGGTCGCGGGCACCAGATGAGAGCCAGGGCTGGGGCGGCTTGATGCTGAACCAATTTCGACGTCAGCCATGGTTGCGCTTGCGGGTGCAGCTAGGTAGGGCGGCTAACGAAGGCGTTATGAAAGTTGACTCTTTGCAACTTCTGTTTCTTAAAAGCAGCTCCTAGATTAACTGGTGGGCATGATCGCACATCGCTTACCAACAGACCTTTTGGCTTTGATTTGTGGTCGTCTTTGTGCAAAAAATAATGTTCCACCTATCATGTGCCTGAAAGCAAGTAGTTTACGGAACGGCAACGTCGAATAAACATGACTGATCGTGCTGCAGTGAAATGATACTGATAGATGTCGCATCTCTCTGATCGATGGATAGAGGATGTAATTTTGATCTTTTTTTTTTGATCTTCTTTGGGATCTTAGGTGGATTTCTTTGATCAAGCGCGACTGGATCTGTAGGAGGCACACAGACATTCACAAATCAGTGCCGACCACGAACACGAGATTTCCTGGCGTGCTTGATCCACTTCAGCCCAGACTGCTTGTACGTGTTAATCCGTCGTGGGAATTACCAATCGCTGGTCCAACATCAAAGGAAAGTGATCTCTTCGCATGCCTACTGCGGCGCTCCGAGGAGGCTCCCTTCCAGTTCGTCTTGTTGCTCTTGTCTGCCCTGCTGCATTTCTTCCATCCGGTTCGCGATTTCGTTCTGCAGTGCCAGATCGTTTTCTTCTCGCTCGAGCCGGTCTTCCCGTGCCTGCAGCATCGCTGCTCGCCTCTCTTCCGACATGGGGCCGACACCGCCCTGATTGCCCGCGGTTGCCCCAAGACTTCCGCCCGGGACCGAGAAAGGCAGCCTCGGCGCCACGCTCGGCTTGCCAAACGCTTCCGGCTTTCCCTGTGAGTGGCGCACGTTCTCCATGAAGCGGTGGTGGCCTTGCCGAGACGCGTTTGGGCGCTCGAACGGTCCTCTGTAGTACTCGCGCATTTTCGCGATCACGGCCTCCACTTTGGCGCCGGGGGGCAGCGACTCCACCAATTTTCGGTACTCCACCACGGTCGCCGGTGGCGGCTTCTGCAGGATTGCCTCTGGAACAACGGGAATGCCGAGCGCCGCCATTTGTCGTCTCTCCTCCTCCGCGACCACCGTGTTCATGTCGACGGGTTTCGGTCGCGGCACCACGGGGGGCGGCTCCTGGGGCACCTCGAGCGTCTGTGGCGGCGCGGCGAGGTTCTGGGCGCTGGCCGGCTTCGTGACGTCGAGGCCCCTCTCCAAGAGAATGGCGTTCACTTCCGCATCGGTCAGCTGCACATCCGGCTCCGGCGGCGGCCCGGGCGGCTCCGGCTGCTTCGGCTCCGGATTCATCTCGGCCAGGTACTTCTCGCGGCCCTCCGGAGTCAGCAGCGCCTTCTGCTGCTCCACTTCTTCCTTCTGCTCGTCGGTCATTTCTCTCTTCTTCTCTTCGATCTTCTCCTTCGCCTCGTCGTCGAGGTCGTCCTCGGTCTCCTTGTATTCTTCATCTATCTTCTTCTGATCATCGCCGGTAAGCATCTCGGCGTCGTTCTCAACCTGTCGCGGATCTTCTGGTTGGGCTCCTGGAGGAGGCTCGGCAAACGACGTGGGCCGTCGGTGGCGCATGCTGATGAAAAACGTCGAACGGGCTCGTCTGTGAGCTGCAGCTGACGCGGTGGCACAAGCCTCTTCGCGGTTTTTTTTATCTCCTCTTGCGCCCGCTAGTTCTGGAAACGCTACCGGGTGCACCATTTCTGGTGGCTCAACGGCGCCATTGCCGCGGAGGTACCTAGCACGAAATGCGAGGAACGAGGATGCGACAGATCTGGCTCGCAACGCCGGAGGGGGCGCGTTCCGCTTATCATGCGCAAACAAGTCAGAGATGGTCGCGTCGCTCTCCATCGACGGCAGAAGACATCGCAAAACACTTCCGGGCATCTTGCTGCTCAACAACCGTAAAGTGAAGAAGTAGAGAAAATAAGTATGAGCACGCATAGATACCCTTTGAGATGTAGTTTTAGCCGCGAATTAATCACGATCGTGTACGTGGTGACACAAATGCGTTACTCGACAGCTCGAATCGATCGACGCTCGCAATGATTGTGCAGCCCTTCCAACATCGATACCCCCCTTATTTGATTCTTTCGCCTTCTTTCGCATCTTTCGAGATTCAGTTGAACACGGAAGCTCAGCGAAACGAGTTGCTGATTTAGAGGACACAATAAAAGATCGAAGAAACGCCTTCTGTTTCAAGTCAGAGTGGGTGGTGCAGGAGCTGGGACGAAAAAAGTTAGGGAGAGTGGTGCTCTGCGTGCGGGGATAAATAAAATGCAGCTAAGCACATGACTGCTCAGATCGATGCGCAATTGTTTTTTTCCGCACAACGGTATCGACAACCACAGCATGGTAAAAATGTCATGAGTGTACCACTATCTACCAGTTCTGTTGTCGCATAGGTATAGGGGTAGTCTGTCCTGTCGCCTTCTCTCTACTTGTCGCCACAGTTACTACGTGTCATCGTCCTTTGCATCGACGAAATTCAACTTCTACAGAACAACTTCAAACAGTTTACGATATCAATTTCAAATACATTTTCGTAGAGGCTGAGAGAAGTCACTTTCTTTTGCTTGCAGCGGGCTTTTTCTCGCGCGCAGGTGGTTTTTTCTTCCGCGGGGCAGGGTTCGGGGACTCGCTGGCGCTGCTTTCGGAGTCCTCTGACGAATCACTGGTCTCTGTAGAACTACTGCTCTCGGACTCCGAACTGCTTGAACTCTGCCGCCGTCGCTTTCCCTTCGTCTGCGGCTGCTGGCTCTGATGTCCACGTCAAACATGAGCATGAGCATGATCGTGGAGGTCGTGCACAGCCACAGAGACAAAACAACACAATGATATAAAAATTGAAAACGGAATGCGTAGCTGTACCTTCGCAGCCTTGGTGCGCCTAGGCGAACGGGACTTGCGCTCCGGCTCTGCTGCTCTTTTGCGCGCCGCCAGCTGTCATAATTGATTTTGACACATTTATTCTTCAAAAATACTGCGAGAAGTGCCGTTCATACTTGTCATGAGACGAAGCAGCAACGATTTGTTTCTGTGGTGGATGAAAAAGAGCATCCAGAAAATACAACCATTGCTGCACCAAGTACGACCTGCAGAACCTTGCTCGCCGGCTTTTCCCTCTCTTTGTCACGGCGTTCACGTTTCTCCCTCTCTTCTCGCTCAACGGCGCCCGGGTCTGCAAGCGCTACCGCTACTTCTTTACCGTCTATCCAACCACCGTGGAAATCTGGAACAAAAAGTTCGTGAATTTTTCGTTTGATGCGAATGCAGGGAGGAGAAAAGAAATTGCTGCCGAAAGAGGAGTGTCCGGCGTGTTCTACCTGCTGGTGGTCGTCCTGTTTCTTTCTGTGTAAAACAAGAGAGATCGTGCTCGCACTAAGTACCAGTTCCATCGACTTGGCTCCAACGTCATGATCCAGTCGTAAGAAATTATTAATTCGAGAAAGATGATTGAAAGTGTACATTCTATTGCTGCGGCGGCCTCCTTCGCTGTCGCGTACTCTACTATCGCCCATCCCTTTGATATCGCACACTTTTTGTCTGTCGCGATGCTGACCAGCTTCACGGCGCCGTAGAGGCCGAAGATCTGCGCCAAATGTCCGTCTGTTACGTTGCGAGACAGATTCCGCACCTTCAGTACCTGGTGGTGTGACGGATGAGATTGAGAACGTAGTACTAGTAGAGTACGTATCTATACTTTTACAATATGCTTTTTGATTTTGCCCAGAAGACGGTTCCTGGCCGGTAAGGTCGCAGCACCACGCGCCGCCTACAGAGAAGAGGTAAGACACACAAGCGAAAGGGAGTCCCCTTTCGAAGAACTCACTGGAAAAAACAGAAACGAAAACGCAAACAACAGCAGCGAGTTCGTGATCGAGTTGTGCGTAGTTGTACGTAAGTACATTGGGCCCGTAATGGTGTGGCTGCGCCGTCGGAGGTGCCGGTTTACTGGTGCCGCGCTCGGGGTTTTCGCGAACGTTTTCGCCGCGCGGACGCTCCCGGGGCTTAGCTCCGCGCGATTGCTCCCGCGCAGACGTTTCGGCCTCCGCGCCCCGGCTCCTCACTCTTTCTCGCCCCCTGCTCCGTGCGCGTGCAGTCGCCTGCTCCCCTCTGCTTCGTTCCCGCTCCCGGCTCCGTTCTCGCTCCCGACCCAAGGCTGGCATTTCCTGCTGTAGAAGTACAGGTGTCCCTTTACTGGCAACGTAACTTCGCCTTCCGTTTTCCGCCGCCTTCGACAGGACGAGACAGGCAGCGCAACGAACGTTCTTGAGCAGGACAATTCCTGCCAACAAAACAGTCAGAATCAAAAAGAGCCCGCTCGCTGTACTTCTCTCCGCGGGCAGCCGAATCGGAAGACGCTCCGCAAGGACACTGGCGGTAGTTCAGGGCGATATTTTTATCGTACGTACAAATAATTCCTGCTTCTATATGGGTGCTGTTTCGCTTTCGCTCGACGTATCCGTAAGATTGGTGAGACCGCAGTGCTAGTACTCACGACACTGTTCTTGTCAAGTCCCAAACTAGATTTCTGCACAGGGAAAGAAGGGGAAAATTTACGTTTTCGCTTCGTGGTAGTGACTAGAGAGCCATGCCAGCGAGAAGTCAAGCGGTAAGCGTAAACGAGACGCAAAGAAGATAAGCAATGAACAATGGGTGATGGTGATGATTTACCGCCCACTGTCTGTGCTACTCATTCGACACACGCACAAGGACCGAGCCACTGAACGTGAATGAGCCGATGGATCGAAGATCTCTTGTTGCCTAAGATTCCGGCGATCAGAGACAATTTACAAATCAATCGCAAGGCGGCCGCAGAACTCGAACTTTATTGACCACAACTGCAACGTCAAGAGCACGCTGCTGCTGTCGCACGCGCTTCACGGTGCAACTTTTCTTCTTGTGCTGACACGGGGGCCTTCCACCCTGAATCACGTAAAGTACAAATTCTTTGGAGAAGATCGTGATCGATCCGATTTCTGTGCGGCGGTCCAAGTAAAAGTAGGCCACAATCAACTGAGTGAGTCTTTCCAATTCCAAATCCGTCAATTTTTTTTTTTTCTTTTACATCCACAATCATCAGATTGCACACCAGTGAGTTTGGTATAATTAGATGCAACAATAAATCAAGATCAACACGACAGGCATTTTTTCAGGGCTACAAAAAAACGTTTCGATGGTCGCGGTCGTGGGGTATTTATTGATTCGCGTCGGTCTGCCTTCGTGATCTACAAGCAGTCGTCAATGCAAGATGGTCGTTTTTTTTTCGGAATCAATGCCAATGCGGTGCAACGCAATGCATCAAAACAAAGTCAGTGGCCTCCCTTCTGGCACGGCCAGGTCATTTAAGGTTACAAAAAAATCGTTGTTTTGGCGATGGAGCCATGACAACCCGAAGGCGTTTCAGAAATCAGTTCGTGACTGCGCCGGCAGCCGTGTCGCCCCGAAGGCGTTTCAGAAATCAGTTCGTGATGATGAAGATGATGATCAGAAATTGAATAGTGGAGTTAGATGTCGTGTCCCCTGATCTCGCGAAATCAACAAGGTTCAAGGAGGCGGAGCCCATCATGCCCATCTGAATGCTTCTATGAAGCTAGACATCTCTCTGACTCTGATGAGAAGATGACTTTTGCTGTATATGAACAGTTTACACTTACAGTACCTACTGCACGATAGAAGTAGCGGTGCAGTAGTAGAGCAGCGTAAATTATTAGCTTCATCAAATCATCTACTGTGTGCCTCTGAAGATCGATGAATCTGGTCCTTCATATCTCGGAAAATTCGTCTAGGTCCACGCGTTGGTCCTCATGGTCGAAAGTTGGCCGTGTCACCAGATCATACGGCTCGTCTCCCGCCGGCCGCCGAATTAACGATGCGATATCTGCTGAGAGCTCCCCTTGCGGCCCACCTCCTCCAGCTCCTATCGCCCCTCCCTGGCCCGCTGTAGTTTCCTTGTTGTCAAGCGCCGATCCCAATGACGGCTGTGCGGCTGCGCCGTCGCTGCTCTTTCCTTCTTCCGGGCTGCGGAACGGCAGACCGTCCTCGGCGGCCGGCGCGGCGCTGCTCCTGGTGTTCACCTTCATCTTTCCATCGCTGACGGTTTTTCCCCCGTCGTCATGGACAACTCGCTCGCCAAACACAGACGGTCCGTCTGCCGCTGCGCCACCAGTCCGCTGCCGCTTTTCGGGGGGCGTAAAGACGGTGTCGGGCTTGTTGTGCTTTGCGGACCGCCCCGCGCTGCCCAGCATACTACGCTTGAAGTTGTTGCCGTCGCGGCGCTCCGATAAGGGCGCCACCCGCTGCACGAAATCCGAGTACTCGTTCTTCGCGACATCAGCGTGGTGGAGCGCTGTGCGACTGCTGCCCAAGGGGGCCCCTGCTGTACTGTTGAGGCCGCCTGGAGTTGCTGCTGCCGCAGCGGTTGTAGACCGATTGTTGTTTGTGCCCGCTTCGTGGGCCACGCTGGCTTCCTGATGCGGGATCAAGACGTTCTCCTTGTTTTCGGGTACATCGTTTCTTAATGCCGCGTCGCCACCGAGACCCTGGTGTAGAGGGAGGGGCGGCACTTTTTCGTTTTGGCTGCTGCTTGCCGACTGAGCGTTGCTGTTCAACGAGAACGCCGCCGTAGTGGAACCTGCCTTGTTCGCTAGGCCGGTTCTACCAGACAGAAACGCATTCCCCGGTCCGTTTGCGGGAGCCACAACAGACGTTCCAGCGGACCCGACAGTTGGCCCTCCGGCAGGGCCCCGCGGCGCACCACCGCTCGCAACGCTTCGGGCGTGCTGGACCCCAACTCCGCGGCCTTCCTTCACGGAAACCCGTGGCTTCAGTACTGGATGCTCCTCTCGACTAGCGAGCAAGTTGCTCCGCGCGCTCGGCGGACGATGGTTAAACGGGGGTCCGCCCTGCTTGGGCTTGGCGTTCGTGGTGGGGATCCTCGAGTTCTGACTCGGCACAGCGAACGGATAGGTGCTCGTCCTGGTTTTCGCAGACGACGTGGCCGTGCGCTTTTCATGCAGAGATTGGTGCGAGGAGCTGGCGCCAACCGAGCTTCCGGTCGACGTGTTCATCTTCAGAAACCGATTTCCACCGGGCCCGATTCGCAACTTGTTCGCCGAGCTCGAGCCCAAGGACGACGTCGCGGTCGAGCTGCTACTGCTACCACTTCTCGCACATGACGAAGAAATAGCGGTGAACCCAGCAGGAGCTTCTGACGTACAATTAACTGTGTCAAGGAGTTTGCTGTCTGTACCCGTCCCGATTGAAGCGCTCGCTGCGGCGGCGCCACCCGCGGCGGTTGCGGATGCGTCCGCCGACGCCTG